>NJRQ01000162.1:150385-215863 GCA_003063805.1 Aphaenogaster ashmeadi | reverse complement strand
ACTATACGTTACTTGTAATATCTAGAAGATTTAGATTTTTCCTGAATGTGTGCAAAACGTAAAACAAGAAATGTGATTTTATTAAAAAAATAACATCTTACTTTTAGTCTAAATCTAATTTTGATATGGTATATCTTTATTACACTTTCCAATTTTATTTAAAATATAAAAAATGTATTTATTTTTATATTTATAAGAATTTATAAGAACAGATAAAAATCCCGAAAATTTCATTTTACGAAAATGATTTTACCAAAAAAGCAATATTGAGAAAATCCGATATCCCGAAGGCTCAAAATTCTAAGAATAACTATAGTCTCTCCCTATACTAATAATACACCCACTTTCAGATGTTTCGAAGTTTATAAATGTTCAGGCAGTTGTATGTACATTCGGATTATTGGCTTTCGGCTAAAGAAATTTTCTTTTGTTTTCCTTTCTGAACAAAAAATTTTTGGGATTTTGACCCTTCTAAATTTTAGTTCGTCTGGATTTTGATCAGATCCCCAAGTTTGAATTAAAATTTTTTAGTGAATTAAAATTCACAAAAACGTGGTATTTGGATAAGGTTCTATGAGGCAGGCTTCTGCCTTGAAGACCCTTTATAGAAGCCTTTTGCCATGTAAAAATTTAAAAAATGAAAATATATGGGAAAATATATTTAATCCCCCCTTTTCATCACAAAACCTCTATACCTTGAAAAATTTTACTTTGTCGGCCTTGGCGAAAACGTAAATATAATTTTAAAGTAATTTCACAGATTTTGAAAATTCAACAAATTGCACGCGATGGCACAATTAGGCTCAAATATTAACAAGTATCTGGTTGACGATACGATATTCAATAAAATAAACAAACGATTTATAAGTTTGGATCCCGATGACACGAAGGAACATAATCAGCACTTGCAAGCGGTATTGTAAAAATCTTTTTATTATTAATTGTATATTGTATTATATTAATTACGCTGATATGCATTGTAATGTATGCTGCAGATCATTGATGAATTAACACACGCTATGCGACAGCAGAGTCCACTGTTTGATAAAACATTCCAAAGAATTGCGTGGGCTGGGAGTTATTATAAGAAGACTCGATTTGGACAGCCAGAAGAATATGATTTAAATTTTGTAATTAACTTGCCCATCAAAGAAAGAGATTTAGAGGTAATATTATTTTTAAAATCAACAACGTATATCATTGAAGATTATTCAAGTTTAAGAATATCAGATTTAATTTACATAAACATTTTTTATTTTTTATTTGATTAATTATATAAAGTTATTTCTTTTTCGATTGTACTAATTGGTATATTATATAATATAGTATTAATTTTTAAAATTTAAATATATTTTTTATTATAAAAAATATATAGTTTTATTATATGCGTAAAAATATATAAAGATACATATGTATACATATTAAAAATTTTTACATATGTATACATATTTTAAATATAATATATAATTTTATAATTATATATATATATATATATATATGTATATATATATATATACATATATACATATATATATATATATATATATATGTATGTATATCAATAAAATAATAAAATACTAATAAAAGATAAATATATGTAATAACACTAATTGAATAAAATAATACAATTTTTTTTATTAATGCAATTTCCTACAATGAAATTGATGCGAATAAATTCTCTAATATTATCATTAATACTTGTTGATCAATTTTCAGTTTAGCACAGATCGCCCAGGTTTTATTAAAATACATACGAATTGGACACACACAAACTTGCATAATACTTTAAATCCGAGAGCATATCAGTAAATATTGTATTAACACAGAAATTAATACATCTATTTTTAGTATAATTATACTATATTATAATTTACATAATAAAAATAATTTTACATAATAAAAGAAATTTACATAATTTATATATAATTTCAAAAAAGAAAGAAAAAAATTTATTTTCTGTTCAGAGAACTGAAATCTTTCATCGACGAGCAATCGTACTTGAACCAAGAAAAATTTCGCACTTGGATGGAACGTATTCTGAGTAGAGTGGCCAATAATACTGGTGGAAATAACACAATTATACTTGATGGTTATAGATGGCCAGTATGTGAAATGTTTAATATTATAGTTATTGATAGTCTGGCAACAGAATTGCAAATTACTTATATATGTTCGACTAAATAATAAAATATGGGTAGAGAGATGGGTTGCTATCTGCTATTACACTTTTTTAGTAAATTTTATTCAGTAGACTTTTGCCGATATTTGAAGATTGTAATAAATGAATGATAATAAAGATTGTAATAAATTGCTCTCAACATATTTGGCTATTTAGAGTTGTCAGTATTTTATATCATATGCCATAAGAAGAAATTAAAACTAAACAAAGAGATTACATGTCTTTTCTGTGTTTAGATAAGGATAAGAAAATCGGGACCAGCGTTTACGCTAATATTCCAATTAAATTCCGGAAAAACCATCGACATTGATGTGGTTCCCATTCTAGTTTTTTCGACTCGAACAAAAATGCCACCAAGATGTTCAAAAAGTTTACAAGTACGTAATATAAAATATTAGATTGAGGCAAAAGATTTTTTTGTACATATGTACGCTTATTAATTAATTAAGTAAAAATAATAACAAAAAATTATAAGTACTGTTTGGATAAGTAATTTTTCTTAGCATTGCCGCTCAAAATATAGCCACATTATATATACAAAAAGAGAATTGAAGAAACTAAATGAAAAAAATAAAAATATATCTAAGGCCGGTATTCATAGTCCGTTTTTATTTCAAGATCGTCTTAAGTAATGTCTTAAAAGATACTAATACGGCTCTGTGATGGATTTATCACATCTTTAAGACTGTGCTTAAGACGATCATAAATATAAGAACGGATTATGAATACCGACCTTATGATATATTTTTATTTTTTTATTTAGTTTTTCTTCAATTCTCTTTTTGTAAAAATATTCGAACTTAATATTTTAAATAATAATAAGATTAGGACCGACGAAATTGTCAAATATAAATGAGAATAGGCCAAATGTCGGTTAATCGCGGATCTTGGTGCGTAGTAATATGTTATTTTTCGCAATAATTTCTTTACAGTTTTTCGGGGAGGGGGGATCTTTTAGATGCCTGTTAGCATCAAAATTATTAAATTGTTCGTCAATTTAAGATATGTGAATTAATTCCGGGTTCATGTAAGGATTGTGTTTCAAGACCGACGATATGCGCGCAGTTCGCATATTGAACAGGGAATTTACAAAAATTATTATTCCGCACCAAGATCCGCGGTTGACCGACATTTGGCCTATTCTCATTTATAATTATATTTTAATTTTATTTAAAACAGAACTTAATACAGAAGAACTACAAATTGTTCGCAGCGATAAACTAAAGAACGTGCTTTTATTAATCGTTTCCCATTTTATAGTCTCGTTCAGACAGATGTTGGTCTGTTGTTCCAAAACCTTTGAACAACCGTGGAGGCGATTTTAGTGATCCACGATGTCGTTATTGGCGATTGTGTTTTTACGAATTTGAAAAAGATATGCTTTCCAACCATAATTATGGACATATAAAGCTTGTAATACGCCAATTAAAGGTACAATGATACATCGTGGAATAAGAAACATCAATTATTTATAATACGAATAAATTTTAAGTTTATTTTTTATACTTAATGTTGTAAGTATCCTCTCTTAGAGCAAGTAATTCTCTCCTTTATTTTTACTTTTCTTGATGAATTTAATGAAAGAAATCTTTTATTTATTTATAACGTACTAATTTTTATTTTATTTTTATTGTAATAACTTAAATTAAATATATATACAATTCATTTTATATATATAAATAAATTTCTAGTATCGCCAGTGATAATTTAACAGAATTATTTAGTTTAAATCGATTCAACTGGCCACAATTTATTGATATAATAAATTCACAACGTTTCGGCCTGGGATTTAGGCCCTTCTCAAGTGACTGTCTGCAATTAACAATTTAGTACATAAATCAGGAACTCTCCAATAAAGATAACATTTTATATAATTATGTATATTATGTATATATATTCTCTCTATTAGAAATTGAGGAATACTCAAGGATGGACGAGCGTCGCAAGCTATTATCTCGAAACATTATGCTACCATGAATTAGAAATGTTTCATATTTCTCGAAGAAACTCAATGACATTCTTATTCTTTACGGTAATGTATTACTAAGATTTAAAAATTTTATTAAAGTAATAATAAAGTAACAACAATATTTATAGATGTTAGAAAGACTTTATGATGCTTTTTGCAATTGCTGCATAACATACTATTGGGATGATGAGCTTAATTTGCTAGAGAATATTGGATTTTATGAAATGATGAATATGGAATACAGATTAAATCGCATTCTAAAAGATATTAGAAGGACCATTGAAAACGATCGATACGCGATAGCTAAATATGTTTGTAAGTACTTATCTTTTTTCATTCTTCAGGTATGAATTAACGCAATGTATGCATGTAGTCAATTGGCCACTTTTACTATTTATTGAAATATAAAAATTAACATCACGATATTTCGATTGAATTTTCGATTGTAGTGAATGCAAACGAATTAAGCATGTTGGAAGTATATGTAAATAATACATCATCGCAAACACCAGAACGCGAACTGGAACCCGAACCGGAACCCGAATTGGAAACTTGTAAGTGTTACATATGTAGACCTCAAAATACCTTTAAAGAAAAAAATCTATTATTAAATTATTATATTAAATTTACTATTAAGTTTATTTGTATGATATTTCCTACATATACAAAATAATTGTTATCGTTTAGCGTTATTAACAGAGAAGATAATTCTATTAAAAAGTAAAATGTAGAATAAATTGATACGAAACTCCGTTTTCACAAGGTAAGTATAATGATATCGTAAAAGTTTTCGATTGTATCGCCAATAATAAACAATCTTGTATATGTAAGAAAATTTTTTTTTTAGTTACGAGGATTATTCAATCAATTTAGGATCGATCGTTTCATTTTCACTCGCGTTTCCAAGAAATGACCCAGCAAACACAAAGTAACAGTTATATAACTGTTAGTTATAATTTCCCACTCAACAATATAACTGTTATATAATGTGTGCGTTATATAACAGTTATATTGTTGAGTGGGAAATTATAACCAACAGTTATATAAGGCGATTTTTGGCGATCGTTTGGTATAGTTTGGAACATATACACTGAGAGAAAACGAAATAGTTCTGGCAACTATAATTTGGCAACTCTGAAATTTAAGTAGTTGCAACTAGTTTTACGAAGTAATAGGAACTAAAGTAGTACTGAATACTATAAAAATATAGTCACGCTAACTACATTTGTGAACTATTAATTGATAGTGAAATAGCGACTCAACTATAATTCTGTCTCTTATACACATCTATTTAGGATCGATCGTTTCATTTTCACTCGCGTTTCCAAGAAATGACCCAGCAAACACAAAGTAACAGTTATATAACTGTTAGTTATAATTTCCCACTCAACAATATAACTGTTATATAACGCGTGTGTTATATAACAGTTATATTGTTGAGTGGGAAATTATAACCAACAGTTATATAAGGCGATTTTTGGCGATCGTTTGGTATAGTTTGGAACATATACACTGAGAGAAAACGAAATAGTTCTGGCAACTATAATTTGGCAACTCTGAAATTTAAGTAGTTGCAACTAGTTTTACGAAGTAATAGGAACTAAAGTAGTACTGAATACTTATACACATCTAGATGTGTATAAGAGACAGGCTGGGGATATATCAAAAATATATACATATAGAAACATTTATTTTAATCAATAAAATAATTTATTGCACAGTTGCAGAATATAAAAATATCTATATTATCTTACTATCCTTATATCGAACTTATAAAAAGATAAACACATATCTATCACAAATAAAAATGACATTAAATACCTAAAGAATTAATAGTTATAGATGCTATATATAAAACAGACTAATCTTATTATTATTAATTAAAACTTTTTCGAAAAGATACTTTGCAAGACAGGTATAATTTTGTTGCAGCTATTAAAAAGATTGATCATTAATTAAAATATTTTTAAGAAATATTTTACACACTTTTCATACGAAATATAATTAAGTAAAGAATTAAGATATTTTAGCAATAGACATAGGTTATTAAAACAAGCTTAGTATGTTTTTAATTTCTTTATAATAATTATATTTCTGCAAAACAGTTTCATTATTATCTTCTTTCTCTTTTTCTCGTATAAAAAATATTTGAGAAAAAAGAAAAAACATTCCAATACTATCATTTATTAAAGAAAGATTCATATTCTTCGATATTTTTAAATATTGAATTAGAAGTGTAAAATTTTATGCCGCATCTTATTGTACGTTTTTGGATTTGAATATACCGTAATATTCATCTTTGGCATTTCTAATTCATTCTTATATAAAAAGTTTTTCTAAACTCAATTTTCCTAAACTTATAGATAAAAAGCAAAATAAGATGCTTTTTCCAACTTTCCAACGTTGCAAAAAGCGAAGAATATATTAAAATTTGCATATATACTATAAATGATGATAAATTATGATCAAGCAAACGAAAAAACTGTGGATAGTAATTAGGTAAAGGGCATGCTTTATCGAGTTGAACCGTGCTATTGTAAGACGTTGCTATTTATAAATGGAATTAATATTAAACTTCTTATGAAAAATGTGATGATTGATTTCTTTATATTATGTAAAGAAATATATCTATATATGTATGTATATTATGCAAAGAGAAATCCATCACTATATTTTTCGTTATCACACACAAACTTGTCACTCAAACAAATATCCTAAATTATGAACAAATAGTCTTTTGTCTTTTTTCAGTCATCAATCAATCATATCTTAATACTCGTATATAGATTTGATTTTTAAAGCTAATCACAATTAAATAGTACATTTCCACGAATTCTTTTAAGTACATACCACTTTTAAGAAATGGAAATGTGTCATAAAATTATAGCTACAAATCCTAATGAATTTAAGGCAAAAAATTTAAGATTTTTAAGAATGAAAATCTTCAATTCAATAAATAATTTACGTTTATATGAAATTAAGGCACTTGATTCCTCATCCCATATTAGCCATGTAGAATTATGATTTTTATTTTTAACATTATAGTTCAATATTGCCAATATGGGGAGAGAAGTATACTTAATGATATTATTTCATATACTACACTAGCATTATAATTCACAGAAATCGCATATACTTTTCTATTTTTTAATGTTATTTTTATTATCTGCTATCAATTAATAGCGTCCCATTATGTTTTTTTGCAGCAAATCAATGGACTTGCGTGATTATCTGACCAATCAAGAAAGAAATCAGCAATTTTGATAACGCAGCGTATCATAGCGAGACAGTCTGCCTCGGCTGAATGATGCAAGAAGTTCGAGTCGAACATATACTCATAAATGGCATCGAGCTTCAAGTTAATTGGCTTATTGCACCCAAAATCCAATCTCTTCTTCGGGTTGTTTTTCTTGAACGGTCGCTGCGCGAAGACATCTTCCGACTTCATTATTTGATTCTTCGGCGTTTTCTCGTTCGCCTCTTGTATGGGATTCTTCGACGATCGAGCATGAACGTTATTGCTATATTCTTCCAGTTTTTTATCATTTATAACTTTGGTATATTTATCGTCACAGAAAAGCATTGTTTCTGCAGTAGATGTCGTCGCGACAATTTTAGGCTCTTCGTCCGTCATCACCCCATCCATATCCACCACGGAGAGCAAGTCATCATATTCGTCGTTTAACAAATCCTGGACCATTTTTGGTTCCAAGTCTCTTTTCCTAAAGTAATCTTGGAACATCTTCCATGTATCAATAGAGAGAATTTCGTTGTTAAGTATCTTTAATGGGGAAAAGGGCATTTATTATTAAATGAAATAAAAAATTATAAAAAAGCTAGTTATTATGTAAATCAATTACCTTATTGATACGTTCGAGTTCCCCTAAGAATATCGGATAATCAAACCTGTCGCCATTATGTGCTGCAAAACAAATTGGTGGTGTGAGACGTTGCAAAAAGAGAGTTATTAACTCGTAAAGTTCACTCTTGAAAGGTTGTAGAAGCTGCATGTCCTCGTTATACAGTTCTACAAAATTATAAAATTATTACAATATTAAGTATCACAATTACAGAAATATTAACAGCAGTAAATAACTATGAATTAAGCCGTTTATAATTTGGATCCTTCTCTCCATTCTATTCATTTATATATTAATTCAATAGAGTAACTCACTTGTCATGTGTTGTACTTTTGGCGGTATGATTTTTTGCGGATTAACCGGAAGTACCAGCTTATGCAAGATTCTTGGCTGGAAATTCTTGTTGCTATTACATATCGATTCTCTCGAGACGGCGACTAAAGCGATTTCTGTAACTCTTGGCATGACCTTTCCCTGGATCAGACCAGTCGTTTCTAGATCAAAGAATACAAACGTCTGAATCTCCATTATACATGTCAACTTCCTCGATTGCATATCAATATCCTCTTCTGCGCTATATCTTCATTATCTTGTGATCTATCTGTAACAATGCCACTAGTTATCGCAATGAATAGTACACGCAAATAGACAATATTAACTTTTCAAAACCTTGCTTTACACACCACAGGGTAGTCAGTGAATATACTTCCGGAGATAAAGTCCACGTGCAAAAACTTTTTATTCATCTAACGTGCAACATCTCACACATGCAGTCAAGTTTCCACATCTAATAATAATCTAAAATCATAAGGTCCTTTCTTGGTGGCTGGACTCTTCCTCTCTCTTTCTTTTTTCCTTTCAACGCTTAATTCCACATCTATTTCATTCTGAATGCAGAAAATGCACCGGAGTGCACGACCACAAAAAACAAATCCGTGTATGCTAAAAGTTGCTTTCGCAAGTGCATTTATAACAAATTCCTCTCTATCTCGCACCGCTAAAGACTGCCACGTGAAGTTATTAAATGAAGCATAAACTTCACATAAATTTGCAATATAAATACATCAATTTCATCTCTCACACAAAGAGTTCCTTCACAACTGAATTCTTCATACTTTTCATCTCTTGTTTCTGTTTCTTATCTTTCCCTTTAACGTGCAATACCTATCTAACCTATCTTCTTCTTCTTCTTAAGCCCCGTTTGGACAGAGAGAAGACTCTGGTTTGGATATCCGACTCAATTATCTAACCTATCTCGTTTCGAGTACAAAGAATGCATAGTACAGCTCCAGAGAACAGCTTTGTACCTGAACTCTATGCACTTTTTACCTTTCCTCTCTCTGTCTCTCTTCAACGTCTAATTATATATCTGTCTTATTTCAAGTACAAAAGGTGCAATGTAGTGCAGGCTTCTTTGACAACCACTCGAGTCACGAGACTCACGAGTCATAAGCAGGGCCGAATCTAGGTATGGGCCCACTCGGCCCTAAACCCAGGGCCCCGCTCTTACAAGAGCCCCAACAAATTTCTTATTTTTAAAAAATTTTTTAAAACACTAATTTAAGAAAAAAAATTAGTAATAAAATTTTTTAAAAATAGTCAACAATTTCTTGTAAGAAAAGTATTTAAGTCGGTTTAATGAGAAAAATTATTTAATAAAATTTTTAATATCGATTAAAATTGAAACTACTTGTAGGTAGATTGCCTATACAAAATATATGTTTTTTTTAATATTCAAAAAGTATGTAAGGGCCCTCATACGCAGTGGCGTAGCCAGGGGGGAATTAGGGGGATAAATCCCTCCCCCCCGAAATTTTGGAACCAAATTCAAATATGAAAATATGAAAATGAAAGGTTGAAAGCCGAGAGAGAAATGAAATGGTTTAAATGCTTTAAGGTCTAAAGAAAATGTCCTGAACGAATATTATTATCTTATTTAATTAAAAAAATTGTGAGTTGTTCTGTGATATTAATTTTTTAAAAATCCCCTCCACCGAAATAAAATCCTGGCAACGCCCCTGCTCATACGTACAGCGGCCCGAGGGCCCCCTACGAGTTAAGCCGACCCTGGTCATGAGTCAGAGTCACGAGTCACGATTGCTCGCTACAGTCGCTAGTGTCGCTACGCGGCGAGTGGTGAATTGGTGATCAGCGATTCCCACTCTCGCGAAAATCGGAGCACGCTCGGGCCGCGACGACCGTTTGACACCTGACAGGTTATAAACGCAGCCATGAGCGGTGCAGCCCTCGCGATCGCTTTCACGATTACAAGACGATAATTCGCACCTTCCCATGTTACGGCGAGCCGCCGAGGTTGCGTCATCATGATCTCTGCGGCCCCATTTGTTTCGCTGTTTCTCTTCCTGCTGAACGCCCAGGCGGGTCCTGTGCCGGATGCTCCAAAACTGTTGGTCGTCTCCTACGATGCGTTCAGGTGCGAGAATATTCCTGGTGACAGTATGAAGGCGAAAATTGTTGTTTGGTATAAGATCCTGCACGATCGAGAGCGTCGATATTTACTAATTCTGCGTTATAGTCGCTATTTAGTTAAAATGTTTGGAAGGACACACGCGAAAGAATCCAGCAAGCAAACTGTCTATGGTTTAACAGATTGGCAGCAAATCCGATCAGACATTACGAGCAAATTGCCATTGCTGTTCGCATTAAGTTTGTGTTTTGCCTGCTGACATAACTTGACAGCAGATTGGCGACAGAAACCAAGCAGAATTTGTCGAACGTGAATTCTGCTCTACTTCTGTCGCCGATCTGTGTCAAATTGTATAACAAATATGTTAAAGTTTGCCTGATTTCTTGCCATCAATCTGCTATCATATTTTGTTGATGTTTGCTGTTGACATTGGCTGCGTTCCGATATGCACTGCCAGTACTGAAAATCTACCCACACAGCACACGATATTGCGATATCCACTAGATATCCGAGGGATATCTCAATAACCGTAGGATCTCCATGGGATCGCATTATGTCCAATTGGACATGTGGATCACTCTGGGATATCCTCAGGATAAAGTGTGCTGTGTGGGTATAGTATACGTGACGTTAACTACAGATTTTCAGTACTGGCAGTGAATATCGGAATGCAACCTTTGTATTTCTGTTGACATTCTGCCAACGATATTATACAGGGTGGGGAAAAAGTCCCGGATCCCTGAAATATCTCGGAAGGATCCCACACAGCACACGATATTGCGATATCCACTAGATATCCGAGGGATCGCATTATGTCCAATTATATATCTCAATAACCGTAGGATCTCCATGGGATCGCATTATGTCCAATTGGACATCTGGATCACTCTGGGATATCCTCAGGATAAAGTGTACTGTGTGGGATATAGGATATAGAAAAAAATGTTAAATACAAAAGTAGTAGGGTTCAAGGTCAAGGTCACCATCAAGTGCCTCACTTTGAACCCTACTACTTTTGTATTTAACATTTTTTTCTATATCCCACGTCAGATCCTGCATTAAATCTGTAATCTTTTTGCCGACAAAATTTGTAACAGAACCTTTTCTCGACAGACTTGGCGGTCTGGGAAGATACTTCCGATTTTACTTCCTTTCTTTTTCTCTTGTGCAGATACGACTACTTTGAAAGAAAGCTGACACCTTTTATGAGTCAGCTAAAGGCGGAGGGCACTTACACAGACTATATGATGAACATTTTCGTCACCAAGACCTTTCCCAATCATCATACAATGGCGACGGGATTTTATGCGGAAACACATGGGGTTGTAGATAATGAATTTTTTGATCCTATCAAAGATAATCTTACTAAGTACTCGTACGAGCTGTATCATTACAACAATAACATTCTGCCTATTTGGGTAAGTAGCGAAACGATAATTATATTTTACGTACACCTTAGGCGTGTTTTATATTCCACGCATGGTTTCAGACGATTAATGAAAAAAGTGGCAGACATAGTGGCACAATGATGTGGCCAGGCTCTGTGTTTAAATATCAAGGAATATCACCCACTTTCGCTCAAGTGTGTATTGGATTTACAACATATGGAACAATATGCTTAAATCCCAGGAATATCTATCAATTATGTAATAACATGATTTATTTTAGGCTTTTAATGATACGATTCCGTGGGAGAAGCGGGTAGATGAATTGTTGTCATGGTTTGTACATCCCATAAATCCAATAAACTTTGGGATATTGTACATTGAGGATCCAGATTATCATGGTCATGCCATAGGAATAAATAGTCCCGAATTTAATGAAATTCTTAGAAAATTGGATAATATTACAAGATATATGCACGATAAAATTGATCACTATGGTTTGACAGGCGACCTTAACGTGATTCACTTAAGTGATCACGGCATGGCATCAGTTACCATGGAAAGAATAATAAATTTGACAAATTACATTAATGCTAGTGATTATGTATTTGTAGGAACCTCTCCAGGATTACATATTTTCCCACATGCTGGTAAGGCTGCTTTACGATAGGATTTGTGTAGAGTTATTGTATTTCTCCTGCTACATTTTTAAAAAATTCTTTATTTAGGAAAAGAAGAGATAATTTATCAGAAATTGAAGTCTGCTGCAGAGCAAACGAAAACGTTCCAAGTATATAAAAGAGAAGATATCCCAAAGAAGTATCATTACGGCAATAATACTCGTGTAGGACCCATTTTTGTCATAGCTGAAGTTGGATATGCATTCCAAAACCTCTATGATGCCATAGAATATTATAAACAGAAATTTAATATCACAGGTTTTGTACTGTCCATATATATTTATTGCTATATACATATTATAAGAAGAGCATTAATTTTTAACGTTGAACCATTGTTTCCTTTCAGTTAACAATCGAACAGAATTTGGGCTGCATGGTTATAATAATGAAGCTAAAGAGATGCATCCATTCTTCTTTGCGAATGGACCTGCTTTTATGCCAAGATGTAAATTAGAACCTTTTAACAATACGGATCTATTTCCCTTATTTTGTGAAATACTTAATTTGAAGTGCCCCATGGTTAATGGCACTTTATCTCATATAACAAAGTGCCTTAGGACACAATCGAAAGATACGTTAATAACTACGTATAACATACTCAGTAAGTATTTTTTTTATAATTACATATATAATTTTTTTTATATTTTTTATTTTTTATAATTGAATATAATAAATTAATAATTATTCTATTAATAAAAACATTAATTTTCTAATCTTAATAATATCTTTTTTAGTTGCAGTTATTATAATCACCATGTTAATAGGAATTTCGGTAGTGGCGACAATAATTTATAGGAAAAGACGAAGATTAGCATATAATTATAGGTAAATAACAAATATATGATAAATGTTAGAGTAGATCAGTTTTCTTGATCTGAAGCAGTCATAAAATTTCAAATTTTTTCTTTCTCCCTCTTTCTTTTTTAAATAAATTTTGTTATACTTTTTTATTTTATTTTATTTAAATGATGAAACTCTTACAGCATTAATAAGATTTAGTAACAAAATTATTTTAATTTTTCAGGGAATCATATTATACGTTGGGCGAATAATATATATTAGAATCAATAAACATGACATTATTTACATTTTTATCCGGTTTTAATTAGTGAATTAATCTAATATATAAATGACAAGGATATTATAAGAAAGAAAGAAAGAAATATAAATTATTATGTTTCAACAATGAATAGTACAAAACTTCATTTTTTTATCTCCTTGGATCTCTTTCATGTTGTAAGAAGACTTGGTCACCAGATATAATTGAGGCGTTTAACGAGATTATAATTTAGTATTGGTACAGATTTTTAGACATTTAAAGTCCTAAGAATTTGTTAAGTCATAAAATAACATTATAATATAGCAAATTCGAAACAGTATTTCTCATTGCTATTTATAACAATGACTCAATAAATTATAATATGTAATACTTTTGTGATTTTATTGCTACAAATGTATATATTTCCAAGTAAATTATACAATGATTAACTCCATTCAACTTTTATTTTAGAAGAGTACTGGATGAATCTGAAGCTCAACAGCTTTGGGATGAAAGTTTAATTCCTCATTTATAAAAACCTTCCTTTCAAATAAACGCTTAATTTTAAGAAATAAAAGAGAAATTCGAGTTATTTTCATCCTTTCGCGTACAATTTGTCCGATATTTTTTAAAATATTGCGTTACGAAATAGAAAACCTTCGCGTTGACTTGCGTCAAGGATTAAGCATTTTTCAAATCTCCCTTTCCATTTATTATCCGATCTAATGACTCGTGTTGTCGAACGGATTTATCGCAGAATCGATCGCGAGCAAGACGCGTAATGGAGGCAATTTGCATTAAGTTATTCCATATGAAAGATCTTACGATCTTATTTGCAAGATCTCTTGACAGGTGCAACGAGATGTCATTACGTATTTGACGCAATGGCTTTGTAAGAATAAAAACGGGGAATATTTTAATATATTCAATTTGTAGAATTGCATCAGATTATCCTGAGTTCTCAACAATCAATGGTATTCTGCAATGTTATTCTTCATTGTTGTTAGATTCAAGTACATCATAGTGAGAATATCAAATACAACAAACGAGTATATCATTTAAATTGTGTATATCGTTGCTATTATGTTAATAAAAATATGCATTTGAAATTGCACTCGTGGAATTAGAACTATACGTTTACTGTGTAAGCGTATAGTTCTAAAACTTATGCACACGCTTCAATGTTCCCTGACTGTAAAATATTTCCTGATGAATAAAATTAATTACGTATGCGAAACAACACAGTCATATCGATTAGAATTATGTATGAAACGTGTGGATAATGCCCGACGGGGTTCCGTTTGATTCATTTATTTGATGTGAAAGCGACTGTACGTACGTACATACAATTGCTATTAACGCGGATATGACGGAATTAATAGGCGAAGGAGGACGCATCTCGCATTTCAATTTTATTTTCCGTCAGTGACGAATAACGTTGATAAATCGGTGCGGATTACTGTCGTAAGTACGATGTTACTTTAAAATTAATAATTGTTATTACATTTATATTTACAAAAAATTAACAATTGTCGTTACATTTATATCCACAATTTTTACGTTTATAAATTACATTTATATTTTATCGTAAGTACAATGTTACTTTAAAATTAATAATTGTCATTACATTTATATTTACAAAAAATTAACAATTGTTACATTTATATCCACAATTTTTACGTTTATAAATTACATTTATATTTTATCGTAAGTACAATGTTACTTTAAAATTAATAATTGTCATTACATTTATATTTACAAAAAATTAACAATTGTTACATTTATATCCACAATTTTTACGTTTATAAATTACATTTATATTTTGTCGTAAGTACGATGTTACTTTAAAATTAATAATTGTCATTACATTTATATCCACAAAAAATTAACAATTGTTGATATGTCTATATTCACAATGTTTATAAATTACATTCAGATTTTTGCAAGTAGTTATACGCATTTCCTGCTTCTTCGAAAGACGTAAAACTAACGGTACGTTCTTGCTGCTGAGTACAAGATCTCGAATGCAAGAAAACGGATGGTTTTTTTTATCAGTTCCTTGTCTTGTAATATTGCGATAAATCGCGATCGCGTGATAGCGCGAAATAAAAATAGAATGAATTCAATCGTATCGCAATAAACTAGCGTATATAACCGTACGGTATAAGTTACGCATATTTTCAGCACGCAAAAAATATCATAAATTACAATTAATAATTGCAAAGGTGGTTACAAATTAAAAGAGTAAAAATTCTACGTCATCACCACGCGTGTCTTTTTGCATAATATCGTTCGTTTTATCTATCATATCGCAAGTACGGTCATATATTAACGATTACCTGCCTAATTATTTTACAACATTACAATCTCGCGATAAGCAATGCTACACGATCCTTTCGAATGACATCGTGACAATTGTGCAGATAAGACCGCGTCTTGCGTCTTTTTCAGATCGCTTTTGAGATTGCTATTGGGGACGTAAATGGAAAATTTTTCGCGGCTCTGAAAATAGAGTTTTGTATGATAGAAATATCATTTTCTATGATAGATATATCATAGAAAACTTTATACGAAACGAAATCGCGCCGACCCCGTGATTTGATCGAATACGCTGATTAATATCTTAAAAAAGTAAAGTTGTAGCTCTCTGATTGTGAGTCATCGGGTCAATTACTTCATATTTCCCGACGCAAGCGGAAATAAGTGTTCTCTAGAATAAGGTATATACCCGAAACCGCGAAAGGAGTTCTGCATGTCGACGGATTTTACAGATCGTATCTTTATCAAACGGGATTTACAGACTCACGTCATCAGGAGTGATTTAACGTTCGGGCGTTTCTACAGAAGTGACGTTTGTTTTTCTTTGCTTGCAAATTTGTATCATTCTACACACTCTCCAGACAGATCTCGTTAGACACTTGGCAGACAGATCTCGGAGAATTGTAAAAATAATAAGGAAGTAACAATTCGATCACATTAATCGTCACATAATTATAATATTTTTCACGTGAAAAATTCGCGTAATGAAGCTAGATTTTCAAATAAGCTTCTCTTTAAGTACAATAAAAAAATGGTAATTTTTATCAACAAAACTGTTACATCAACTTCTTTGTCTTTGGCTTTGAATTGTAATTTATGCCATTATTTTTTGTACGTTCGGAATTCATAATTATTACTACTTTGCATATCACTTCTGCCTTATATTCAGTAAACAAACATTAACATATACTAACCGATTAAAATATAGAATAAAATTCTATATTCTAATTTAGATTAGAATCTAGAATTCTAGACTAGATTAAAATTCTAATAAAATATCGCAACAGATTAATATCAACTGTGTCCACATTAAGCATTTGTTCTGCCAGCGAAAACTGCCGACATAATCTGATAGCAGATTGCGAGCAGAAATCAAGCAAAATCTGTTATTTCATAATTTAAATAGAATATATTATTTAAATAGAACGCGGCAGGTTCGGTTTCTGCGGTCAATCTGTCGTTACATTCTGTTAACACATTTTTTTAATTATACTAACATTCTGCCGACAAAATATGTACACGGAAAAAAATGATATTATATTAGCAGCATTAGTTCAATTTCCAGATAGCAAGCTGACGTTATTTGTCATTATTTTGACACCATTTTTCGTTAAAACGACGTCAAAATGACGACAATTAACGTCAGCTTGCTACCTGGATTGAAAATAATTAGGACTATCATTTTTGACAACTTCGAAGATTCGAAGCTTCAAAGGCACTTTACACTTCGAAGATTCAAAGTTAATTTCGGAGCTTCAAATTCTTTCAAAGCTTTGAATCTTCGAAGTTGTCAAAAGTAACAGCCCTAAAAATAATCTTGTTAATTCAATGACAGTATATTAATGAAACAAATAACATTTTATTAAAACAAGAGCATGACGTATTTGTTTTATTAATACTACTACTGAATTAACAAGTTCATTTTCAATTAGACTAATGTTGTTAATACATCTTTTTTTTCCCTGTAGTAGATGCTTTGATAGTCAGATTTGGCTATCTGGGTAATTATTTTCAAAGTTTACATCTCTTCACGTTGCTCCGTTTTACATTACGTATAATGTACTCTATTTTGCTCAGTTGCTCAAAATAGAAAAAATAGAACTAAACCATTGGAGCTTAACAGAAACGATCGTAACGATAAGGAGAAAGATAATCGCGACGTCCCGTACGATTGATTTGTAGTAGGTATCCCCGGCGCGTAGTGTTTTAAAATTATACTTCTAAGTGGACATCGCACGTCGCGTTAGCCGGGATATTCAATCAATATCCAAAAATATCCACCGCTTGTCCGCGTTGTATGGGACGTGCGCGACGCTAGAAAAGAGAAGAGGCCAACGCCGGTGGTTCGAGCATCAACATCAGCAGCAGCAGCAGCAGCAGCAGCGACAGCAGCAATAGGCGAGGGCGATCGATGTGATCCGTGGCGCGTTCAATGCCACACTTGGAGAACATTGAATTGTGTTCAGTAACAGCGGCCGCAGCAGCAGCAGAGAGAAAGAGAGAGAGAGAGAGAGAGAAAGAGAGAGGGGGTATACCCCACGGTCGATGCCTATATAGTCAGCTACGAACGCAACAGATCGTTCCAGTCGTAGTCTCTCGCCTCAGGATTTGCTCGCTTCCTTTTTTTTTCGCCCATCGCACGTCCTCGGATTAGCCTCGATTCTTCAGCGAGGCCTCGCGGTACACTCCCACAATGTACACGGCCACGGTTTAATCAAACGATCGTCTAACGAACCGATTAGCTTCGCCGGTCCGGTTATCGTGGATTGAAGTAGTGCTCGAGGTGGTAGCGCGCGGCGATAACGAGTTCTTCGGTCGCGACAAGCGAAGATTAGGGATCTGCGGTATGTTCTCCGGGACGTAGAAACGCGCCGAGAGGAAGCTGGGGAGGAGTTTCGTATAAATAAGTGCTTCTGTTTAATAAATAAGTATCTCTCGTATCGCCGCGCCGCGCGGATCGGGCGTCTCAATTGTGCGCGCGTGCCGCAGCATCCTGAAGGCTGGATCCGAAACGCAGCGATCGTACGAAGAAACTCCCATTACCTCCCATCTTCTCCCGGGGAACCTCGGAGGTTTCGGTCGACAGCGACATGCCGCCGCAGGAGAAGTTCCCAGCGTCCAGCGGGGTTTCCGCGGACCTGTCCTCGCAGGATGCGAGCCCCGATGGGGCCCTGTCGGCCTCGGTCTCGTCCGACGGATTTCCGGCCGGCAAAGGCCGCAAGTGCGGCGACGAACAGGATGACCAGGAGGAGCCCAAGGACTTGGACTTCGACGACCTGCTGCCGCACATAGGCGAGTTCGGCACCTATCAGAGGATCCTGTTCGTGCTGATGATACCGTTCGCCTTCTTCGTCGCCTGGGTGTACTTCTCGCAGATATTCATCACCCTTGTGCCGGAGCAGCACTGGTGCCGCGTGCCGGAATTGGAGAACCTCACGGTCGAGGAAAGGTACGGTGGACATTGAAATCGTTGTCGCGTTTTCGCATTTTTTTTTAGCGTTTGTACAGTAAACTGTACAAATTATTTCGGGGGAAACAATAGGAAAATTATAGTATTAATTCAGCATCTCTCGCAGAATTTGAAAGGAAAGAGCGTCGAGATAAAAACCTACTCCAAAGCAGATTTTATCGTTGAATGAATAGTATAATTACTCATTGTTTAAACAATATTATCTTATTAAATATTTGAAGTAAATTACGTGCTTTTTATTGGAGAATAAAAAACATCTAATTTACTTCTCTCGATAATTCTGTTGCATAATTCTTGGCGCGTGAACCATTTTAATATATATCTGGATATTTTTTTAACGCCTTGCTATTTGGCACGTAATTATTTAAGTATGTTATAAATTACTTTACCTACGCAACCGGCTTAAAATTCACAGTTTTGCGTGAATATGATTTTTAAGGTTTTTCACAAACTTTTGCACGTGAACCATTTTGACATATATTTGGATATTTCCTTCACGCCTTGCTATTTGACACGTGATTATTTGAGTATGTTATAAATTACTTATTTACATATTCCGCTTAAAATTCACAATTTTGCGCGAATACGGTTCTCATGATTTTCGCAATATTTTATGTGCAAACCATTTTAATATATATATACCCTACTGAAAAATTTTTATTGAGATCACAATTGAGAATACAAATTTTTATTGAGATCATAATTGAGATCATAATTGAGAATAAGGATTTTCAGTAGGGTATATATATGGATATGTTTTCACGCCTTATTATGTGGCACGTGATTATTTGAACATGCTATAAATCATATATCTATGTAACTTAAAATTCACAATTTTGTGTGAATATGGTTTCTAAATAAACCGCAGAATGAATGTATAGCACTTGGCAGTATCAATGTGGTCACGAAATGATAATTCAGTCATAGTCATACAATACTATAATATCAGCTAATTCAATTATAGTCTCGTATCTCCTCTCTTATCACTACTTATTTGTTTAATGTAAAACATTGAAATCACGTTGATCATCTCCTCTCTTTTATCATTACTTATTTGTTTAACATAAAACGTTGAAATCACGTTGATCACAGTGAATGCACTAAGGTGCATCGCGATAATCGCCTACTTGTCGATTAATAACAAACTATTGTGGGAAATTTAAACAAGAGACTCCGATAAGATTCCTATCAGACGACAACATTCTCGGATCTGAATGTAGGATAAATATTCTATTTTTTCTTTTTCGATATGTGTACACGTTCTAACTTCGATAAAGAATAATAGAGCGTGTTATAAATGCACAACGCGATACAGATAGTCCCCTTACAGTGACGCACGTTAATTCAATAGGAGAAGAAACTTTTCATCAGAAGTGCGAGGAGCGTTCGCGATAACAGGTTTCCAGAGTTTTAAATACTACTTTGTCTCTTCATTATGCTTATGCAACTGCATTTCCATAAACACTTTCATAACTCCCTTCCTTTTCCTATTATTTTTCTTCCTAATGACTCAAGGACCGATCGGTCGCAATTTATCTCCGCGTTTTCGTCGATCGCATCTTTAAACGTGCCTTTAATCGCGTCTTTTTCGTGGTAATCCGCGCGGATTTTATTCCGCTTATGGCTACCGGTATTCCGCAGAGAAGCTGTTCCCTTCGCAAAGTTAATTGTTCGCGCGAACAAATATACCGTGAACATTCAAATTACCCGGAATTCCTAGAAACGGTGATTCACGGCCTGCGATTTGCTATATTTTCCCACTGCGAGAGCTTGGTCGGCGCATTTTATGAATTATCGCACACGATGCCAGATGTATATTACTTATTACATAATGGACTATGCATTGTCTCTCGTTTTAAATTATTCTTCAACCGTCTCCCAATCATTCAGGATAATTCATTTTTTAATTAGAAGGAAACAGACTTTTTTTAAACGCTATGTGGAAGCGCACGTGTCTAATGATTCAGAAATAAACGGAGAAACATGTTAATGGAGAAAACATGTTAATTTTATTTAAGCTCATTTTAAATGATTTATAATTCTTGTCAAATTTTTCAACAGAATTTTATTTATAATATTATATGTCTTATGTGTACGTACATTATATATATATATTTTTTAATATATATTTTATATAATGATAATTGTAATAATAATAATAGTAATAATGATAATCGAAATAATAATAATACTATGATTGTATTTTTGATTCCTCAAATGTTTTTCGCATTACGCGGCAGATAAAATTGTAAATCGAATTCCATCTGAAATTCTGACACGAATTATAGATAATCTAAAGTGGATTTTACGCGACATATTCTCCTTTGCGTGGCTTGTTTTGCCGCTGCAGAGTATGCAAATCCGGCTGCAAAGTGCAACGACGTAACACGAGGTGCGCTAATAACTCGTAAAAGCGCTCCTAACGATCCGTTATGTTGCGCTCTGAGTAAACACGCGCATCTCGTGGATCTTTTTTTTTTCTAATAAAAAGGTGAAAAGGGAAGAAAGAGGAAACAAACGCGGCGTACGCCATGCCACGCTATTCTCGGCTATTATATCGCCGGTGTTTCTCGCGCTCGCCGACAGCGAAACGTCGATCGGCGATTTTTCATCTCCGGCGGTCGCGAAAGAACAAGATGGAAAACTGCACGCGACGGCGAAACGTATCGGTGTTCGCGGCCGGGTAAAGTATGGTAGCAGGGAAAGTATGGAAACGACGCGACGACGTCGAGACCTTCGCAGCCACAATTCGATTGCACGATTCGGCGCGACAAGGATCGCGCGATTAGTAATACCTGCGCGCTGGTTTAATAGCCTCCTTCTATCTCTCTGACGTCAGCCTAATGACGAGATAAATGACCGGTGGATGCCAGTTCTTTTGCGGAAATCTATAACAAGTATAGACAGATATCGGGGCGCGAGATCCGCGTGCTTATTATTATTATCATCACAGCGGCACTTTCAGCTGTAAGATTCGCGAGAGTTCTCCCTCTAAATTTTTTGGAGTGAAATCTCACTCCAAAGAGTGAAAATATTGCCACTTTGAAATTTGAGTGGCAGTATTTTCACTCGCTTGGAGTGAATTTTCACTCAATTTACTCGAAAAAATTTATGTCCATTTCTACCAATGTAGATTAATATTAATCTCGGTTTAACTTACTCTTTATCTTTTCCTATATATAATTCTTAGAACTAGAAAAAGATAAAGATTAAGTTAAACCGAGATTAAAGTTAATCTACATTGGTAGAAATAGACATTAGAGAGATTATTCCAAAAAATAGAATTTAATCGTCGCACTTCTTACAATAATTTTTACAACAGTAATACTTACAGATTTACACTAGTAGTTACTGGCACTTCGCTTGAGACTACACGGAAAGAACGGTTTTGCTGAAGTATCTAAAAATTTAGCCAGATACAGATCTGAAAATAATTTTGTTAGACTATCAAAAGTAACTACGTGGGGCGCTCAAACATTATGATAATGCTATAACAAAAAGTTTTGATATTCCAGCAAATATTTTGGGCTACATAATATTTTAATAGTTCTACATAATTATTTTAATAGTCGAACAAAAATTATTTTCAGATTCGTATCTGGCCAAATTTTTAGATATTTCAACAAAACCATTCTTTTCGTGTAGCTACTCGTATATATAACGTACGGAGATCTTGAGGAACTTTTGGGAACTGAGGACGTAGTCCGAGCTTTTGGGAACTGAGGGCGTAGTCTGAGCGTTTCCTTCATATAAGGCTGAAAAAGGAATTTTATCTTTCTGAAAATTTCGCAAGAAAAATACTCAACGGAGAATAATTGACAGTTTCCTTTGTTTCGAAAGGATTCGGAGCGCATAATATAACCTTATTTACAATGAGGCCTAACTATCCTATTGTTAGCTTATCAAAGGATCCTAAGGATCTGCATGGCTAAAGTAGGTACGTGTGCGATGGTCACACAACCGTTTCCAAATGGAGCAGCCAATACGCCACTTTATTCGCTGATCCGCATAATTAATAGACCGATTGTAATACCGGAATGACGTTCGTATATTAAATGGAGTGGAAAAAATACTTTTTAACACGACATGTTCGCTTCGAGCGGAGAAGATTAGCGGAGCGAGAGATAATCCGCAATTATGAGCCATTATCTTTCTCTCACACATAAGCCACAAATCGCGGCTAATAGCTTAGCGCTTTAACGAGAATAAATTTTTCACGAGTTACCGTGAAGTACGCGTCGAAAATGCGCTCTCACCGTCTTTGCCGTTGCTATTACAGCTTACGATAATCCTCGACAAACCGCACGCGGAGTTTTGTTGCGCTCGTGATAACGTTTTTATAACTGTTAACGGCAATTGGAAAATCAATAAGGCAAATATGTATTTGCACAACGCCCCCGGCTGCCCGGAGGCCGGAGTATTCGTGGATAATGAATAATAAGCTTGCACGAAACCTTCGTGTAAGCAATGAGAGCGTGAACGTGAAAAATACCTGTGTAAGCCTTTCGACATAACGCCGCGCTAACACCACGGTGATTGCAGGTGAGCGACAAGAGAGAGACGGTCCTTAAACAGGACGTCCCTGCGATGCGTGCTTCGATTTATGTTTAATCGCGTGATTATATAACGGATGGAATATAAATTTAAGGATTGAAGCCGGATATACAGTTTTACGATGACTATTGTTATGCAGAGAGATTATTTATAATGTATATATGTAGTATATTTAACTATATGTAATAATATTTAATTAAATATCATATTTCATTGTCTCATTTATATTATAAATTTTTGCATTAAATGTTTCAACAATATTACACGGAAAGAACGATTTTGCTGAAGTATCTAAAAATTTAGTCAGATACAGATCAGAAAATAATTATGTTGGACCATCCAAAATTTATTATTTTCAGATCTGTATCTGGCTAAATTTTAGATACTTCAGCAAAACCGTTCTTTCCGTGTAACCTTCAAATTGAAATTTTATTAAAGACTCACTTGAAGAGAAATGTGACTTCATTATCTATTCGTACTCTTCAAGCTTAATTTACAAAAAAGCTTCAAGCGGGTTTTCGTATAATTGTTTACAATTGAAAAGCCATCAATATTTTAATATTCTTCTAAAAAATAAAATTAATTCTAAATAGCATAAAAATTAATGTTTTTTGGAGGAATATCTTATATAAAAGCTTTGGCAAGCTTATTTTACGACATTAGCTCAAAATCAGAAAGCTACACGGAAAGAATGGTTTTGTTGAAGTATCTAAAAATTTGGCCAGATACAGATCTGAAAATAATTTTGTTAGACCATCAAAAGTAATTAGGTAGGACGCTCAAAATAATTGCTAGAATATTAAAACGTTTCGCAGCGTTAACGTTATGCTTGAGTGTCCTACTTAGTTACTTTCAATGGTCTAACAAAATTATTTTCAGATCTGTATTTGAGCAAATTTTTAGATATTTCAGCAAAACCGTTCTTTCCATGTATTACCTGCTTCTAAATTATTCTAATAAATAACATATTTCTGTTAAAACGCTACGACTTTAACTATGTAATCCTTTTTCGAAGATATGTGGACGTATATCAGCGGGTTTACGATCCAACGTCGTAACTTTAATTTTTGCACGGCTAATTACTAACTCGTGCAGAGGGACGCTCGCGCGAGCGCGTCTGTCAAGGATGAAAAATGTTGTACGTGCATTGCAATCGATGTCGAATGCGTCCGTTCGTTCGTGTAACTCTCGCACAAAGGTCAGACTGCATGCGTTATTAGCCGGAGGTGTGCACGCACTCGATAATTGGAGACCTTTATACCGCGATCTTAATTGCCGGCTCATAATCGTTTTCGATTTCCCGTCCAGGGAAGTCCCTCCTCCGCCTGACATTTATTGGGTCAATGCTTGACATTTACCGGAAAGTCTTATTATATCGGCCGTCTTTCATCAGAACTTTCCACAATCGCGTTAACTGCCCGCGGCACGGACATTAGTATTTCTACTTTGTCATCCGATTTTTCAGGATCGCCCTGGCGATACCGGCCGGCGAGGATGGCTACTCCAAGTGCACCATGTACGACGTGAATTATACGGAGGTCCTGTTGAGCGGGATCAGAGAGGCGGACCTGAGCTGGCCGACGAGGGGTTGCTCGCACGGCTGGGAGTTCAATTTTACCGACATCCCCTACGAGACCGTGGCGACCGAGGTAAGACGGAAAGGAGGAAGGACCGGGGGGATAAAGATTGATGAGGACATCACCGGAGGAACGAGGATCGTCTCTCAATGAGCGACGATCCTTTCGTTGAGCGTCTAGCTTAAGCGCGTTCGCGACGCTGCGCGCTGTTTAAATATTCCAAGGTGGCTCGAGTGCGGCACGTGGGTAATGAGCGAATGGAATTAAATCCCCGATGTAACGAGCGCTCACCAGCCGCTCGGCAGCCGAAAGACAGCCGGCATATACTTGGCACGCATACCGCCGACGTGCAACATAGATGTTTACGCCGCGCTGTCACGCGAACTCGCGCACCACGTGCACGCGCGCGCGGCAAGGACGGGTCGAGAGTGCGGATAAAGAGCGATACAATTTACACTCGCGATTGCACCGTGGAATTAAGCAACATCTCGCGCTCATTGAATCCCCCCACGTCACCTAGAAACGGAATCGCACCGCCGCGCCGGACGAATTCGGAAGCGATCGGTCGCCTTTGTCTGCCAGAGAAGAGTTCGCGGTTCCTCCTGCGTCGACTTTCGCACGTGACCGTCTTCCGAATGTGGAAACGAGCTGTAACGAGACTTTACACAGGTGTCGGCTAATTTTATCTTTTAATTGATCGTGCGTACCTTTTAAGATTTTAGATGATAAATATTTTAGGCTTTGCAAAATCGACGATATTATAAGTACTTTCTTATATAACAAGAGAAAAAATTAACAAATTTTTTATTGACGAAATTCAAATATAATAATATATAATAATATAATAAAAAACTATTATTATATTATTATATAATATATTATTAATATTATAATATAATAATAATTATTATATTATAATAATACTATAGTGTTAATTAGTTATTGTATTAACTATAATAATGTTATAATTAATTAGTATTATTATATTATTATGCCAATATAATAATACTATTATTATTATACTATTATTATACTAGTATTGCTGTATTATTATATTGGTATAATAATATAATAATACTAGTAGAATAATTATTATTACACCGTATAAAAACAGACGACAGCTTCGTAATTTATCGATCCCTGTCTTACAGCGTTCGTCTCCGCCGTGTTTTCTCACAAGTGATTTTATTTTCGAGCATTCATGAGACGACGCCGCGAAGTAAATCATTCGATCATAGATCTCCATTGCAGTTGGGATGGGTGTGCGAGCACAGCGCGCTGCCGACGACCGCCCAGAGCGTCTTCTTCGTCGGCGCGATTTTCGGCGGCCTGATCTTCGGATGGATCGCCGACAGATACGGCAGAATACCGGCGCTGGTCGGCGCCAATGTCACCGGCTTCCTGGCGGGAGTCGCGACCGTCCTGGCCGGAAGTTTCTGGGAGTTCGCGCTGTGCCGGTTCTTCGTCGGCTTCGCCTTCGACAATTGCTTCACCATGATGTACATACTGGGTACGTATGCTTCGCGGGATCTTCGTATATTCGGCTCTGTGACACTAAAAAAAGAAATTAGTTGAATTAATCTGAAATACGGATATAACAACCAGACTGTTTGGCGAAATATAAACTGTAGGAATATAGGGCCGTAAGCATTGGCGTCCACGACAGAGAGGGGCAAGAGAAGGCATTTGCCCCCCTCCCCTGGAATCAGCAAAAAATCAAGCATTTGCTCTTCCTTTGAATAAAGTAAGGGCAAAGTTGTGCTAATCTTGTCGATCTCTGCTCTATAATCCATAGGATTAGGTGTATAATTTTCACAAAAGGTGTAAATACATTTCAAATTATAAGTATTTTAATTCTGGAAGTAACATTTTGAATTATGCCCCCTCCTGGAAAAAATCTTGCGGACACCCTTGGCCGTAAGGCCGATTGATAGATATTAATAGGAGATGATAATTATGAGAGTAGTGGGACAGTCGTGGGGTGGCACTCTAAGTGCTAGGGGTAAGAAACGAGGGATCCCGAGTTCGAATCTCGATCGACTCCGTAATTTTTTCCGTCTCCTACAAAACGATCCATAATTTTTATTAAGATATTCAGACAAATTTGGTTACTCGCATTCTGGTTGAAGAAACCAGATAAATTTGATTGCATGTATTCTGATTATGGTAATTAAAGGCGTTCCGATGAAATAATAGAACTTTTGATTATAATTTAATTGCAATTTTACTTTTTGTAAAAAAAACAAAGCTTTTTTGGTGCAAAGACACAACCAAATCTCGTATAGCACCAAAAACTCTGTTTTTTTAGAAAAAGTAAACTTACAGTTAAATTACAATCAAAAGTTTTATCACTTCATCAGAACGAATGGTTGTGACATTTCTTATATTACTAGCTGGACAAAATTTACTTATGAGAAACGGACGCCGTCTAGCAGCAGTCTTGCAAGATTTTCTTTTCACGCTCGCGCCAAGTATACGCGCAGCGAGACGCCTCGTGTATCTTTATTACGCGAGCCGGCGAGTTGCGAGTGCCCGAGATTATCGGATCTCAATAACGGCTGAACCGATCAAGTTCTGAGTAGGCTCAATCGAAAGCTTGGGTTCGAATTATATAATAAAAGTGTTTTTATTTTTCCTCTACGTGCCCGACGAGCGGAGATATTGCGATGCAAAGTCCGAATCGGGAAATTTTCATGTAAGAAACGTCGTCCCTGTCACAGAAAATGTCAGTACAAAATCCATATCTAGATGGCGCTGTTCTCGCTATCTCGCTCGCTCTTTCGTGGTTTGTCGCTATATAGTGACAGAAACAATGTGCGGCTATTTCGCTCGCTTTTTCGTGGTTTCTCGCTAGCGAGACTATAAGAATATATATCGCGAAATAAATTAGTTTTATTTTCTCAGCTAAGAATATATATCGCGGAATAAATTAGTTTTATTTTCTCAGTACTAAACACAAATTTTATGATTTTCTAATATACGGTCTGTATATTATTTTAATAATTCTTTTGATGCATCGTATTTCATGAGAACTATAGCACTAGCGTAATGACTAATTAACAATTCAGATTTGAATTATTAATTAAAAGGCTCCACTAATTAAAAACTTACAATTAAAGTAAAAAATATATAATTTTTCAATGTCTACGTATCTCAGGTCGCCGATGACGGAACGTAGGCAGTGCGCTCCGTAGATTCCGGTGTCTAAGTGTTCTAATTCCTCGAATTTGATGTCTACGTGTCCCAGGTCGCCGATGACGAAGTCCAAGTAGTTTGCTCCGTAATTTTCGGTGTCTAGGTGTATTAATACATCGAATTCGATGTCTACGTATTCCAGGTCGCCGATGACGAGGTCTAGATAGTGCGCTTCGTAGTTTTCGGTGTCTAGGTGTATTAATATTTCGAATTCGTTGTCTACGTGTCCCAGGTCGCCGATGACGAGGTCCAAGTAGTTCGCTCCGTAGTTTTCGATATCTAGATGTATTAATACCTCCAATTCGATGTCTACGTGTCGATAACGAGATTCAGGTAGTTCGCTCCGTAGTTTTCGGTGTCTATGTGTATTAATACTTCGAATTCGATGTCTACGTGTCCGAGGTCGCAATGACGAGGTCCAAATAGTTCGCTCCGTAGTTTTCGGTGTCTACGTGTATTAATACTTCGAATTCGAGGTCTACGTGTCCTTTTATTATTTTATTATTTAAAAATTAAAGATACTACCACAGGGATTTTATTTTTTTAAAGTAGTTGTACAACAGCTATTTTTCGAGATTATATATATATATATATATATATATATATATATACATATACATATATTTAAAGATTTCAAACATTTTTTTGTAAAATACATATCACTTGGGTTGAGTTAGGTATCGCAATTTTGTGATATAATTATTATTTTGTTAAGAAGAATTAAAGCTACTACCACTTGGGTTTTTTCGAGGTATAGTTTGGTACAATAGTTTTTTCTACGAGGAGCGCGTTTACATGGCGCTTTTTTTACCTTTTTTTAAAAAGGTAATTTTGCTAGGATTATAATAACCAGAAATTCTGTTTAGTTTCACCAATACTTCTTTAACCACACATATCATACTAATCCAACCATGCTCTTTTTCTCTTGCAGTTATAATAACCAAATACCTGAACATTATTACTATATACGCGCTAACCAAACCCTAAGCAGTATTATACCTAAATGTTCTGATTGCATACCAGAATATTTGATTATAATAATCAGGAATTCTGTTTACTTCAACCAAAATTTGCTTAATCAAACATATCTTGTTAATTCAACCATGACTGTTTTTTCCGTGTAGAAACGAGAGCTTGCGTCGCAGAGTTCAATCGTTTTATTCGAAGCTCGGACGCACCTTTTTAGCTTCAATCTGTTGCGATTAATATCAGGAGGTTTTCATCTTCTTTCGACGCGATAATTGCCTCCTCACGATTGACGATAAGCGACTCCTTCTGTGATTTACGACCCCGGAAACCGAAAGAGTTTGCCGCGACGCACGATTAAAAGCTGATGATGAAGAAGAGTAAAACGAAAGTCGTGATTTTCCGTCGATCATTAAAATTGTGGATCATATTTGCGAATAATGGCAATGATAATAACTCTTTGCCAAGAAAACGACCTGCTAATTATCACTCCGATAGGGTGAAGACCTGATTTGCCAGATTCCGCTTAACTTATGTTTGCGTCAACATTCTATGTATACTAATTAAGAATCGACAGACGGTAAATTAACTTCGGTTTGCAATATTTCATTCGCGTAATTGCTGCCGAGACACAATGGTCATTTCGACTTCTGATCTCTCGGCCGCCTGTTGAAACCTGCAATTAGTTAACTGGCGACGTACCGGCGCGTTGCTGTCAAACAGGATCGGCGGAATTCGAGACCGGAATCGATCGTGATCGGTGTTAAAATCAGTTTTCCTTTCTACCTCACGCTTATTATTAATTAGCGATCACAAATTTCGCGCACGTTCCTCCACGTAGGCGCACTTCCCACGTGCGTATCGGCTATCCCAATTTCAAACGTGGAACAATGCCACGCGCTAGAAACGCATCTCCTTGTATTCACCAAACCGTTACGTCAACCTTAACCCCGTCTCAGTTATCGCGCCACAATCGTTGTTATTTCATCGCGGTTGCAATTAAGTTGATTAAATCGTGATTAAACGCCTTTATATGGGGGTTCTGGGATACCGATCTGCGGACAATACGCGTACGTTTATACATCCTAAAGAGCGATCGCGCCGCGAAAAAAGGCGATACGATCTTTGCGTTTCTTGTCCCTTTTTGCGCAATTATCTCACGACCGATTATCGTTGTCTGGCCTTGGCGATAGACCGGTGGTCCGGCCCGAGTGATTGTCAGCCCGCCCGAATCGGTCTTCGAGCGCCCGAACGTCGAGTCACGGCCGATTACGATCGCCGGATTCAGCTTCCAGGTCAAGCTCGCCCGGTTTGACTCACGAAGTCACGGTTATTGCACTCGCGCGCGTTTTGCCAGTTCCGTTTCTTGCCGATCTCGCCGATCGCGTCGGTGGAAGCGTGGCCAATGTCGATCAGAGGCACGTGCCGTTATCCGCTCGCCAAAGAGGCACTAACAATAAGTCGACAAATCGATCGCATCTCGTCGCTCGAGAAATTTACTCGTCACGGACAGTTTGATATCAATTTGCCTTTGGAGGACGAAGGCGATTGTAAAATCGCTCGTTTCGTATTTTCACCGAACTCCTTGGAAATCATAAAATTACGCGAGTAATTTTTATAGGAAGTACACTCGATATAGACCCAAGTAGAACACAAAAGTCATGATGACGTCAAAATGATGCTAAAATGATGCTTTTGACATCATTTTGAGGTCATGACTTCAAAATGATGTCAAAGGCGTCATTTCAGCATCATTTTGACGTCATCATGACTTTCTGTTCTATTTGGGGACTGAATTTGACGGCACAAACTGTTTTCAACTTGTTCGTAATGAGAGAAAAGAACTATCAGAAATATCGAATGCTAATACACGTGATACACGTCTTTTAAAATTATGCGTGAAGTGTGCAATCGGCTCATTTTGAAATCTCGAAACGTGCAAATCGATTTATACTGAATCCCGTAGCCTTGTGACCGTCGCTGAACACGCATAGATCGGTTCACCGATAATTTTACGCTTCACAGATGGATGGTAGCGTGAAGGTAGCGCATTAGAAAAAATGACCACTCGTCGATCTAATTAAGATAAATGTAAGTCGGCAATAATGCGCCATCCTCCTGGCAAACAGGAAACATTTTACAGTTTAATGTTCGCTACTACACGATGAGGATGATAGGAGGCCACGTTTGGCTACAAGCGTAACGAGAAGTTTGCATTAACTATTAGACTTCCTCGCGTTAACAACCAAGTATTATCTAAATTACAAGAGAAGGTGGGAGAGAGGGGGGGGGGGCTTCGATGCATTCCCCCGGTTTTCGTCCCGGGCAGCTCGCGCGAGGTCAGGGCGAAGGATACCATTTGCGATGACGTAACACAATTTGGCCTTAAATCCCGAGACTTTAAAGCGGCCCGACTATCCGCGACAAAGCGTTCAAGATGACTTTCGTTTAGAAAGTAAACTGTTACGTAAAGAGACGTCATTAGTACATAGTGATTTAAGTACAGATTCTGCGTCACACCTTTTTTATAATTTGCGCGTCACGTTTTCGATTCCTAAATCAGTTAGCGCTTTGCGGATGCTGAACCGATATTTAGTAGAATATTTAGAAATAATTATTTATTTTAATTTGTGATATTATTATTCCTTCAGCTTAGGATTACGTTTTAAGATCGAAAAGTAATCGCCGCGCAGTTTGCAGTACTGGAAAAATGTGTATAAATTCACACAAAAATTATTAGGCACAAAGATCCAGCCCCGAATAAAGCTTATTTCTACTTATTTATGTTATTTATATATCGGTCTAATCTCACTTATTATTATTTAGAATGCCGTTCTAAATATTCTTCTAAATCGATCCAACGTCCGCGAAGAATTAACTCCATTTTAAATATTCTTCTAAATATTTTATCTCTTCTTCTAAATATTTCATCTTTTTTCTTCAGTACTGGAATACGTGGGACCAAAATGGCGCACTTTCGTGGCGAACATGTCGATAGCTCTCTTCTTCACGTTCGCCGCCTGCATCTTGCCCTGGATCGCGTATTTCCTGGCCGACTGGAGGATGACCTGCATCACTATATCCGTTCCTCTGGCCCTGGCGGTGGCAGCGCCCTGGTTGGTACCGGAGAGCGCGAGGTGGCTTGTCAGTCAAGGCCAGGTCGAGAAGGCCATTGGAATCCTGGGTAAATTCGAACGCATCAACGGTACGAAAGTACCCGACAACGTCTATCAGCAGTTTCGCGTAAGGATCGTTTTTCCTCGTTATTTCTTCTTGGGGGAAGAAAAAGAAATGGTATCACCTCGAACGTCGTTGAAAAAGATTCACTTTGTAAATGGCTGTTTGTTGATGTAACAGGAAACCTGCGCCCGAGTATGCAAGGAGCAAGAGGCGGACAAGACTTACTCCGTAGTGGATCTATTCAAGAGTCCACGTTTGCGAAACGTTACGATTCTTCTCATCATTATCTGGTGAGTTATCCACATAATAAAAATGCTTCTTTACTTCCAACAGATTCTAAAGCTACTGTAGTAGGAAATGGAATAATTTTAATAAATTTTAATAAATAGTTTAACAGACGTTTTATTATTATAGCTTATAAAAGAAAATGTGTGTAATATCGAATAAAGAATAATCGTTATTCGATGACTATAAATAATAAGGTAAGGTTGTTCCTTATCTACATATATCGATTATATCCCGCAATGCAGGATGGTGATATCGCTGGTATTCGATGGTCACGTAAGAAACGTGAATAATCTCGGGCTCGACGTCTTCGTAACGTTTACCATCGCGGCGTTTACCGAACTACCCGCCGACACGTTCCTCACCCTCGTTCTCGATCGATGGGGTAGACGATGGTTGGCCTGCGGTACCATGGTAATTTCCGGAATTTTCAGCATTTGGGCGAGCGTGGTTTCGAACAGTGAGTTATGCTGGATTATTACCTCTTTCTATATAATAGATTATGTCCGAAACAATTCTCGTGTTTTCGAAATTTTGTAAAACAAAACAAAATCATAGGAATTTTTAGAAATTGGAAAGATTAGAATTACAGAGTGCAGAGAATTGAGAGAATTACAACTAATTCGCATGTTCTTCAGGATTGTATGCAGCTTCCCTTCTGATTGAACGTTTCAGATATTTATTCGGCCACCCTGGCGATTGTCGGTAGATTCTGGGTCAACATCTCGTATAACATCGGTCTTCAGTATGCGGCCGAGGTGTTGCCGACAGTTGTGAGGGCTCAAGGGGTCTCCTTGATCCATATAATGGGATACGTCGCTAGCATCCTTGCACCCTTCGTCGTTTACCTGGATGTTGTCTCCCCTATTCTGCCACTGTTGATCCTCGGCGTCATGGGGGTTCTGGGCGGTCTCCTGACGCTCCTGTTACCGGAGACGCTCGATAAGGATCTGCCACAGACCTTGCAGGATGGCGAAGATTTCGGAAAGGATCAGAAGTTATGGGACATGCCGTGTATCTCAAAGTAGGTGTCGAAGATGATTGCTTTACATTATTTCTTCAAAATTTTTACAACACTCGGCACTTTTTTTTAAGAAAATAATTGTTGGAGAAAAATTTTATATATATATATATATACCAAATATACGAAACATATTATACTTCTTATAATTATACTTCTATTATTAAAATACTTCTATAGTTACACTATTAAAATATTTCTACTACTAAAATATTTATATAGTTATACTTTTAATACTAAAAATATTTTTTCTTCTATTCTTTTTAAATGCCTGTTTCAAATTTAATATGTTTCCCTCGTAACTTTTCCTTTTGTCGAATAGAATTTCTTTTATCAGAGTGTAGCGCATATTGTTTTCTGCGAGATATTGCATTCATATATTTTCTTTTTAGGAAAAAGCCTGCAGACGTGGAGACGCCGCAGGTGGCTGTCTTCCGTACGTTCGAACGCAGCAGCCTGCGAAGTTCAATGAGAGCGTCTATCCGCGGCGAGACCCTGAGGAGCAGCATGATACAAAGATCGAGCATAAGATCACGGAAGAGCGTAAATGCGGCCACGGAAGCGGAAAGCAAGTGAATATACTCCGAGAAACGCGGCCCTGATTTTCGACATACTGACGCATTTCCTCTCTCTCTCTCTCTCTCTTTCTCTCTGTACCGTTGTTCTTTCCTTCAGAATTGTGTGATACCGGAGCTACCAAAATCAAATTGTGCATACGCCTGTATCCAACCGTCAATGACAGTTTTAGATCGATGAAAAAACAAAATGGAACGTCACTCTAGCCCGCTCTATATTAAGTTTACTTAATTAGAGGAGGGGAGGGTTGTGGCAATTAATTTTAAGTATTGACAGTAGAGAAGTAGAAATGTCAATTAGAACTCGATCAGATTAGAATTTAACTAAGACGCTCTAATTGGCCGTTCTATTCCTACTCCGCAGATTATAGAAGCCTTTCGATTTTCTTTATTACATTCTAAATCCTATATGTGTGACGTCCTTGAAATCTGACTTGGATTTCGAGTAAATAGATAGGGACTCTTGCTCGCAGTCACGTAGCATTAACGCGAAGCTACGATTTTTTTTTATTGCGATACGTACTTATATATATTTTTACCACGCTTGTATTTAATAAGAGGAAGAAAACCGGTGTTGTGTGTGTGAGTGTAGAAACGCGTGAAGTTTCGAAACTCGATTGTCTGTTCCTTGCGAAATGCGCGTCCTTCGGGGAAGAAGAAAAAAGAAGAGAAACTAATATTTTCAGATGCACCGTTCCGATCCCGCGCGGGTGGGAAACCGTATTGAGAAAGATAGATGAGGAGTAGATAAAAGGCAAATATGTACTCGAGACAATGCAGAGCGGCTCGTATGCATTTTACATAGATTGATCGCGTCGCTGCAGCTGCGACTCGTCACTGTTGCTCACGTACACGTATAGTATGTAATGCAATGTACATAGCGGATGCGAGTCAAATTTTTGAGTTATCTCAAATGACGCGACCGACTGCGCATTGAATGCGAATCGGAGATATCGCGCGTCCTGAATGGTAAAATTTTCGGGTAGCAGCTTCATTGTGATAACACGCGTATCGGCGTATCGCGTCTTCCCGTCTCGTCTTCAGGAAACGTTCACCTAGAAATGCTCTCCGCTGAAACTCAGATCTCGAGATTTGCGTACATGTACAGTATTTTATAATGTAAAGAATATTAAATTAATTTGTATCTCCCGTCGATCTGTGTTAATAAACGTGAATTGATATTCAGTCGGATGAATAATTATCGCCGCGGTCGCGCCTTTGATTTAGAGGCGAACCGTTATTGCTTCGACGAAGGTGCGATCATTAATGAACGGTAACAGTTATCGACAGCTTCTCGTTTGCAAATGACAGAGTTACGTTAGTTTAATTGTCCCACGCTGTTGCGTCGCATCGACGATTATCGTCGACTCGACTAAGTATACGTTAATATCGAGCACGACGAAACGTCTAATACAGACATTGGGATCATTAATAAACCGTATGCATAATTTAAGCCGCTTTATCACTACACTGCGGTCGACTGACTATTCATCATATAGCGCGAGAAATTTCAGAACCTGCTCGAAACCGCGATTCATCATACTCTAATGCGAACGCTTAGAACCCGGAGGACGCGCGACCTTTCGCGTTATCTCGATTTCGCGGTATCGAGATCGATGAATTGTTGCACGATCGATATAAAGCGCGCGATCATTAGCGTGATATTCGCGATAATATAAATCGTTAATACCTGACACAACTGGTATCGTTTATTATAGAATTGTATAGGATACGTAACCATGTCTGTTGAGCCGCGAGGAAAATGTATACGAAAGAAATTATTTATTCCGAGGAAGCAAATATTCGGATCATTTTTTTAGCAAAATCTTTTTATCAATATTAAATGAAAATTTAGAAAACAGAAATTTTTCTGAAAACTGTTGAATTTTTTTTTCCTTCTTTTAAATGTACGATATTAACACCATGGATTTCGCATTAATATGCGCTAATCTTAACGCATAATAATAATAATCTTTACCTTTTGCATAATCATTTTTTACGATTAATTTATTATTTTTAATTATTAACTTGACTAATTAAAATTAATTTTTAATGTAATTAAAATTAATATAAATTTATTAATGTAAATTTTTTAATATTAATTTTAATATTAATTTAACTAATTTTTCTATATTATTAATAATAATAGAGATATTTCGAATAGATGAAATCCTGTATTTCTTCTCGCGTTTTGCCGTAAATTCGGAAAAGTAATTTCCATCAAATTTGTCGCAGTGATGTTAACTGGAATAACGGTCAAGGTTTTATGCTTAAGTAGCAGAACGCTTATCGACCTCCGCGCGTAGTTTATTTCTGGCTTGTGAGTTTGGCTCGTTCGAGACGTGAGTACCCAACAGCACGCCAGATATTGTCGAGAATTCGTAAGTAGCGGTACGAGAATTGCAGGAATCTCGACAACCGGCTTGCGCGAGTGACATCCGAGGCAGATTCTACTCGTAAGACATACGATTGTATGAATGAAGAAAGTTAGAGTCATTTCGACATCTTCACACGGTATCTTCATTAATAAAAACTAAATATGATAAATATAGAACGATCGGAAAATTGCCGGAAAATATTAATTGCGGAAAATTAATATTCATCGTGAAATGATTTGAATAAAATGAACAATATTACATCGACAATTATTCTTGACCGTGTTATATTTATTTCGCGATGTTCCAATTTAACGTCGCTATTCAAAAAAGCCAACGTGTAATTTCATCTGTAATCAACAGTGGAAGATTTACCGGTAAGTCAATGAAGCTGCAGGAATGACAAAACGCATGCAGATACGTGTCGATACAAATAGCTCCTTCGATTTTTCGGCTTCTTTTCTCTGTTTTCAAATCTATATCAGTTATTTAATTAAATAATAGTTACATACATTGAGGCAAAATTTATGTTAATTATATTTCTTTATTTCTTCATTTATGAAGTAATTATCTTGTATTTTCTATGTATCTTGTGTCAATTTTTATGTAGGGTAGAGCGAGGTCAAAAGTAACACGGGGCGAAAGTAACAACTCAAATATCTATAGATATGTAATAGACACGTGCGCGTACATTATCGCTAAGTACTAATGAATTGAAGCTAAACGAGCTACAACATGTCTCAGAACGTCTGCGGCCTAGCTACTGTGTGGACGTGCACAGTGACCAAAATATATTTTCGAGACCGTAAAGTATTCTTTTCCGAGCGTGTCAATCTTCTACTACAAATATTTCCACTGCAAGTCATTATTTATCTTTTATTTATATTTAAGTTTAGTTATTTTTGCATATTATAATCCCAGTAAAGGATAGATATTCTTGGAATATTGAAAACATGTTCCTAAGATCCAAAATTAACATCCCAAGAATATTCCAAAACATTCCGGAATATTAACAGAATGTACAAAGAATATTCAGATAAGCGCGAAATGTTCCATTTTTATCCATATTTTGAATATTCCAGAAATGTTCTCAGGACATGCATGAAAAACATTATATCCCACGTATATTTCACCATATATTTAGAGTGATATATTATACAGTAAAGGTTATGTTAAGAAAATGATTTTATAAATTATTTAGATGGTATTCATTTATAAATATGGTTCATTTATTCAAAGATACATATAAATATGAGACAATATATAAAATAGATTGAGATAATAGACCGCCGTACAGACAAGTAACGCGTAATAGCTACGTAATGGATGCGTGTACAAAAGATGTCACGAGACATCCGTCTCGTCCTGTAGTTAAGATTCTTCTTCTTCTTCGTAATTGTACGAGACACAACCCCGACACTGGGTACGAAACGCAAATAATTAAGATGAATACAATATCGGATGATGCAACACTGACTCGAATATAAGAATGTAATGCACGATATGTAACGGTATCGGTTGTGGTTAAAACTCAACAACCTATCCTTGAGCTGTTACCGACAATATCGGCACCGATTCCTGTCATGTGCACATGCTCAGCCAATCAAATCCTGTACACTGAATATTCCTTATTGCACATGCAAGTAGTGTTCGTAGAATATTCTGAATATTTCACGATTATTTGAATGTTCTATGAACATTTCTCTACTATTCCGGTATATTTGGAACTTGTGGAATACGAACGGAATATTTTAGGAATATCTATCCTTTACTGGGTAATGATTATTACTTATCCATTTTTGACATTTTATCATTAAAAATTTTAAATCAAAGTTCAGAAACATAGTCGGGGACCATTGTAACATCATTGTCTGGGGTTGAATGTAACAAACGACCCTGGCTGATGCAATTTATTTCATTTTGGATCATAATTAAACTATTTTTATTTCAGAATGCCTCGTACCAAGATTAGAAAGACTGATTAATATAAAAAAGTTGAATTTTAAAAGAATAAGATTTTATTTTACTATTTTTCTTTTGTGTAAAAATATTTTAGTTTACTTCTGCTAATACAAGAAGAATTATTATAATTTCGTTGAATACTTTTGATTTTGATTATTTAAAATTACTATTGACCTCCTATAGTGTTACAACCGACCCGGAGTCAGGGGCATTGTAACATTTTTCTTTGTTTTCATTTTGATTGATAATTTTGATTTTATTTATCACAAGGCTTAAATGTTATGATTTCGATAAGGTGAAATGAATATGTTAGTTTGGGATATAAAACTTTTTTTTTATATAATAGTTCTTCCACAATCAAGTTCTAAAGTCAAATTGTTACTTTTGACCCCGCTCTACCCTACACTTGTCTTTCGAATATCTGTCTAGATTTTGACAACATCTCTTTTACGATAGCTTTGTTAAAAATAAATAATTAATACGAACAGAAAAATTGACTTTGTAAAAGTTATAAGTTTTTCGATTTTGATAGTACAAAGTGATTAGTCTGTTTTTGTTCGTTGCAATGTGTAACAAAAAATTATCTTAGTTATCTTCTATCTTGATTTTTCAAAGAATAAATATTCCCCTTTGCGTTCTTATGTACGCTTCTCAACTTCATCTCTCGTATGGGACGTCAAGTTCTAAAGCCTTCGCTTTTCCACAGGCTGTAAATCTGTAAACTAAACCCTTTTTCTAGAAGAATTTCTCTTCCATGAATATTAGCTTTAAGTTCCAGAAAGTATAGATCCATTGTTGACAGCAAATTTTGATCGCGAAGTGTTGCACGTAGAGTTTTTATCACTCGCATAATAAAGTTCGCGTATTGCAAAGATCGTATCGATTTTTTCCCCAGTGCCCGAACGGCAAATTTGCATACAATTTCGCCCCGGGGAAAACGCAAGTTTTCTATGTACACACTGGCGAGTGTGTTGAGCGAATCCTGTTACGAATGAATCTTTTATGCCGCGCGGTTAACGGGAAAAAAATTCGAGTTTGTAGTTGCGATATGTAACGAGACGCTACATTTGTGAGGAATAGACGTTAAAATTGACTCCCCGAAACCGGTCTTTTCGCAACAGCATAAATCTTCAATCCTCGAGTCTTCTCGTATCCGCAGATCGCTGGCTATTTTCAGTGAGATTTTTTCAGTGATATTTTTTTGGCGAGCTTTTCCTTGCGCAATCACAAAATTCGAGATAACATGACTTCTTCATGATGCTGCTGATGATATCGAGCGCCGGATCATCGATCGAGGGTCGAGGATCGAGGGTCGCGAAGAAGACATTTGACTTTGAACTCAATTCACGAGTATCTCGAGAAAATAATGTTTCAGGCTCTCTTTCCTGAATTTCGAAAACGTCTCTTTTTCAAGATTTTAGCAACGAAATTCGAGGAGCGTGGGAATCTGTCTGATTCGCGCGTCCATCTCTCCTCATCCTCTGGCGCAGGCGATCGGTCTTCCTTCACCGTCGTCCACTCTTTCGTGCTCGCAATTCTCGCTATGTTTACACATACGTCTCGCGATATAATATATCACATTCCCCATGCCGAGCTCCTATATCAACGATACTCAATCGGGTTTTCTCTTCAGACAGCGAGTTGCGCTTCGCGGTAGAACCTCGTCATTACCGTCGTCGTTGCTTAACCGCAGCCGATCGTAAATACCGTCGCAGGGTGGTACCGTAGACGTTAAAAATCTTGGTGGAGTGGCATTCCAACATTTACGATTATCGTAATTACAATTATCAGTATTAATAGTTTATTTGCAATAATTTTTTTGGCGGTTTGTGATGCTCATTGAGTTTCTTCCTCGCAACGTTATTTTCCCTGCAACGCCGGACGTTACGTGTATAAATCTTAAAATTTGCTCACGCTCGGTGATATAAATTAAAGATTGATATACGAAAAGCGTTAATTAGTGCGACGAAAGAATAAAAGCGTAAGTATTAATACTAATAGTAATAAAATTTTCGACTGCAGTGGACTTGAATCGATCCAAGATCGATTAAATCAGATATGTGAACTCGTGTTCGATCAGAAATATGCAAAAGAAGAAAATGTGTAAAAATGTGTGAAATATTTAGTTATTAATAGATTTGCCGAACAATTTTTGTATAATTATATTTTCGAGACACCTTACTCCAAAAATTAAGCTTCTTGTATGTTTAAATATGATTATAATCAGTTTTATCATAATCCTAGAAACCTGAAGTAGAGCATGTGACGTTATTAATCGATCTCGGAACGATCAAAACCCACTGCAATCGAAAACGTCATAAGATTGCAATTAATTCTTGGACACGTAACTTGCTAAAGCTTAAAGATTTACAAGAATCCAAACTGCAGAGAAACTATTTCGATAGATTTAAATAGCGTAGTGTGATTATCAAAAGGTATTAAAATGTCTTGATATCAAAAGATATTAAGATGTCCCTAAGAAATAAAAGAAGAAGGAAAAGAAGAGGAAGAAAAAAAGGGGAAAATTTCATCAAAGATGCTATAAATCTGTAATAACTACAATTAAAGATATAACTGTAAAAAATGTAGACCAGGATCTCTCAACACCTTTTATGCATTCTATTGTCTTTAAAATGAAGCTTAGACAATGTCGAGCTCGAGGTATGAATTATCGATCGGATATCAATGACCAACTTCGTGGAAGGCATTTATTATGTAGAATAGACTTATCACGTTATGTTAATTATATGCAGGCATGATAGCGACGCTTTTTACGCAAGAAAACGTTTCCAAAAAAGAGTAAGTAAGAATAATTACACAGTTGCAATCGTAAAGTTGTTCTGATAATAGTATCCGCGGAACGGATTCTTGTTAATTAACCTTAATGAATGGTTGGCAGCAAGATATTCGCAACGCGAGTACAAAAATATGCGCGCGATGCGTTCTGCACTATTATCACTTTCAAATTCGGTATCAAATGCTTATGTATACGCATATAAATTATGTATACGCGCGTATAAAATTTCAGATTTAAATTTAAATCTAAACGTTTTTATTCTTGTACGATCACTGTATTATCTTACTTGATTCTCATTGGGCTCGAGAGTCGTGCGGCAAGAGCACAAAGCAGTCTTGCAGAACGCATTGTTGCTTCTGCCCGCTTAAAAATTATTTTTATCGCGTTATCAAGCAACGTCGGGCCACTTTGTGATCTGTCGCGCCGGTATTTACATTTGACATTGACCCTTAGCCTACTACTTTCGATATCTCGTCGCTCCTGAACGTCAATTCTTATGTATATTTCTTCGGGGCGTTCGCGGCAGATACACGCAATCGCCAAGTATCGTGGGCACACGATGTTTTTGGTTTTCAAGAATAAAAGTATCGCGTTCACCGTCCACGAGCAGAAATTTCCGAGCGTTAGTTTCTTGGAAAGACAAAGTACGTGATGTCGAGCTGTATTAATGGCGTTTTGACGTTATATATAATTGAAGTTATTTATAATTTGCTTGCTGCGCGCCAACAAACAGTAGGATAATATTAATGAGCATCCAGAATCCACAAATCCAATCCAGAAACTACAAATATTAAATTAATATTAATAAAATAAAACCATAAATATTAAGTAATTAATTACTGTTACTTGCAATTAACAAGGGATTCAAGATTTAAGTGTGGAATTTAATAGAGTCCTTTACTCTTAATTTAGCAGGCGTTTCGACATTATGTAAGCTATTTATAATTTGTTCGCAGCGTGCCAACAAATAGTAGGATAATGTTAATGAGCATCCACAATCCAGAAACCATAAATATTAAATTAATAAAATAAGACTCTATAAATGTTAAATATTAAATTAACTATTATTATACTTTTAATTAACAAGGGATTCAGGATATTTAAGCAAAAGAGAGAGGATTCAATTTTAAAATTTAATAAAGTCTTGCACCCTTTTAGTAAGTACTAAACTCTCGAAATCCTAACGCTATTATGTATCTTCAACATCTTCCGATACGATGCCTCATATATTTATCTACGTAATATCTGATATTATTTGCATTATCATTATCATATTAAGTAGGGATAAAAGCGACGCTATCCAACATATTTAATCGCGTGCCAGGTCGTCAAACTCGTGCTTGATCTTCATTATTAACTCGCGCGTCACGAGCCACTTGATCTCGTCACGTTCGGACAACACTGGCTGCTCAGATCGTTCCCGCTCAAATTGTCGTTTGACATCTCCTGACGAGGATAAGCTCAAGCTGCACGGACTTTGCACCGCAACCTAAGTCGGTTGTAACAGAAGCGTCCATAGCTCATTTTTATCGGATGTTTACTCGATTTACTTGAATCGCGCCATTTATTACTTATTACATCAGGGGTGGCAAAATTGTGTCAGCGGGGTAACTTTCCCCGCATAGCAAATATTGCAATCTTCTTGGGTATTAAAAAAGATACACGTGGTCAGTCAATTTCAGCTTTGCGCTTATAATTACAGTTAGTTCGCGTTACTCTTCTCTTTCTGATTTCTAGATATCTTTCAAATCATCGAGCTTTTCTCTGTAACTTCAGGTTAAAATATTCCGAACGATTTTAAAAGTTTTTTTCATTCAGTTTGAGTTACTTCCAGTTGATAAAACGGGCTTCGTTTTTCTTCTTCTTCTTTCCTCTTCTCAACTTGGCTCGCCAAGTGTAAACCTAGCGTATCAATTTTTGGGATCCCTCAGGACGATGAAGAACTCGAACGGCGTGAAGAACCCCATAGATACCGCAGATCCAAACGAAAGCACCACGTTAAGGCCAAAGTTGGAGACCTTCGACGATATCTTGCCATATGTCGGTGACTTCGGCAGATATCAATGGCTGCTTCTATTGGCCTTGCTTCCCTACAGCGTGGCGTACGTCACCCTGTACTTCTCGCAGTTCTTCCTCACCTTGGTGCCGCAGGAGCATTGGTGCAAGATAGAGGAACTAATCTCTTCGAACCTCACGCAGGAAGAAAGGTAAAATTTTTCGCAATGATGTCTCATTAAAATCCCAAACCAAAATGATATATTTTATCACGATATAAATCACATGTTCAAATTTATATTCTAATGTAATTATTATTATATTAAATCTGTAATTTTTCGAAGTAATTTTGGATTGTAGAGCGAAATTGTTTTAAAAGTGTCAATCGCCCGAGCTTCTCTTTCTATCTGCGCATGTTATCATCTTCCTGTTATCTTCAAAGAGATATTTCGTACATTAGAAGTCGATGTTTTCAGAGTGGAGATCGGCGTACCAAAGTCGCAGAATTATCCGTATTACGACCGATGCCATCGGAGGGATTTGGATTTCTTTGCTATTGCAAATCATAGGAAGGACATTCGCTCGATCGAATGGAAGGCAAACAAAACCCTGGACTGCACCACTGGATGGGAATACAATTTCACGCAGATCCCGTACGCCAGCATAGCGGCTGAGGTGAAGTATCCTTGAATGCGTCGCTGTGTATATAAAATATACGGAAAAGAGAGAGAGAGAGAGAGAGAGAGAGAGAGAGAGAGAGAGAGAGAGAGATTCACGAGTACTCTTGCCAAACGTGCGATTAACTGAGATTACGAGCGATCTTCTCCGCAATTTCCTCGTCGTAATTTCAATTCATCGCAGAACGATAATACGCGAATAAGCGGCGAGAGATAAAGAAATAAGATTAAAAAACGAATTTGAGTAACTCTCCCGCAAAAACGCAGAGATGTGGCGAGTGTTGCGTTCCTCGCGCGCTGATTCTGGCCCCTTTGTGATTAGCTAGATTGGGTATGTGACCGGGAGTACCTCATATCGACGGCACAGTCGATCTTCTTTTGCGGCTCCATCATCGGCGGCCTGCTCTTCGGATGGATCGCCGATCACAGAGGCCGGATCCCCGCCCTGATGCTCTGCAACGGCATCGGGCTCCTGGCCTCGATCGCAACCGCGAGCGCGAATACCTTCTGGTCCTTCGCCCTCTGCAGATTTCTCACCGGTCTGGCTTTCGACAACTGCATCAACATCCCGCTGATTATCGGTGAGCGATCGGCAAGAGATGATTAGTGCCGTTCGCATCGCATGCGGCATCGAATAAAAGAATCTATCCCGACGTCCGTTCAGAATTACACGCGAAGATACGATCACATTTTTCATTTTTCTAATTTACACAAATCTGGACTGCAGATCTCCGCGGCGTTGATGATGCGTACGTGTCCGCACATAGCCTTCATTTTAACGTATGATATTAACGCGTAGACTACCCGGAAGAGCAGATGAGAGATCATTGTATCCAATCTCTGTGACGCGTTTTATGAATATTTATAGACATACGCGCGCGCAAGAAGATCACGGCGCGCAACTCGTATCGTTTTGTACGTAATTTCATCGTTAGCTGTTTTACGTAAGCCATTGCATGTGCCGCGTGCTAATTAATTAATCAGTTAAATTGAGTATTCTAGTACTTTGTTTGATATCGGTTAACGAATCGAATTCTGTGTCTCGCCAGTGCTCGAGTACATGGCCGTGAACAGGCGAACCCTCGTCGTAAACATTGCCTTCGGAGTATACTTCGCCGTTGGAAGCACAGTTCTGCCGTGGATCGCGTACTACATCGCAAACTGGAGATTCTTCGCCTATGTCAGCGCGATCCCGATGATGAGCGTCTTCATCACGCCATGGATTCTTCCCGAAAGCGCTCGGTAAATAAATATCTCATACATCCTCTTCAATTTATTCCAGCCAACCATTCAAATCACACATACACACAAACTTTTATTATATTATAATAATTATTTATGTAATCTTGTAACCGGAGCGTCGCAAAAGGATTCCATATTTCTCCGATCTGAATCAAATAAGCGCGATGTTTAAATGAGGTTTACAAATGTCCTTAACCCCTCAAGGGTACACATATTAATTCACTCGGGCCTACGGGTACACTGGGCACAAAATACCCAGTCGCAGTTTTTCGTTTATAATTTCACTCCTAATTCAACGTAGATCTTTTTTTTAAATTAAAGTTTATGCAATTCTGCGTAAAACGAACCCGTAATCGATTAGGTTCAATAAATCTAAAGCGGAAGTATTAATCATTAAAGAAAGAAAATTTTTCGAATTTTCGCGTTTTTTTATTCAATCTTCAATATCTCTGGTTCTAATTGACGAAAATAAAAATTTAAAAAAGCATTTTAAAGCGGAAAAGTAGTACTTCAATGATATGGTAACCGTTTTTTGATACGGCTTTTAGGCTCGTTTCTACCTGTTCGCCTATTCTGTAACTTTTAACGATAACGATACTGTCGTTAAAAGTTACAGAATAGGCCTACTGCTCCTTATGCCACCCGAATTAAATTACGGGTCAAACGTACCCTTGAAGGGTTAAATGGACAGTGTTGCGAATTTCTAGAAATTCGTGTCGCTCTTAGAAATTCATGCAATTATAAGCTCGTTTCACTGTTATCCGCGCCTCGCCCTGAGTCCTTCGAACTTTCCGCTGAAATGGAACACTGTTTCGCTATTAAGATGGTTCGTCGCCAACGGCAGAGCAGACAAAATGGTGCAGAAGCTGCGACGGATAGCGAAGATCAACAGGAAGTACCCCGACGCGCGCATCTACGAGGTCTTCGTCGTAAGTAAGATTAATAATGAGACGCAAAGCTGGAACGTGAGACCGTGACACAAATCGCGCATCATCTATCGTCCACCTTATCGTCTTTACAGAGAAACTTGACCGCATCCGACAACCAAACGGAAAGCGCGACCATCTTCGATATTCTGAAGTCACCGCGTCTAGCGAAGAACGCCATCCTGCTAATCTTCTTTTGGTAAGACATATATAACTTCATTTCTCGCTGCCGTTTATATTATTTTTCTCTTTAGTCGACATACACCTCCTCGACTTCATGGAACATAAATTTTTGAAGATATCGCATTTCCGTCTCGCGAGAGGGTACATTTTGGCTCGATCTCCTTTCCCGGAAGTGGCTTCAGAGTCCGGCGGCGCGTCTCCGATCTTATCCGTTTTAAATTTATACTGCGCGTTGCTTTCGGGATCGGACGCTATACTCCACTTTCCACTTTAATGCATTAGATACGTCGCGTACGGCGACGAAGTTACTGGATGTACTTTCGGTACTTTCTAGGTCCTTGACGATGATAGCTTTCGACGGCCACGTATACTCCCTCAAGCTGATCCCGAGCTCGGTATTCGTGTCCTTCTCCCTCGCCTGCGCGACCGAGCTGCCGGCCGGGCTGTTGCTGACACTGCTATTGGACCGCTGGGGTCGCCGATTCTGCGGATTTATCACCCTGGCCATGACTTGCCTCTTCAGCTTCGCCGAACTGCTGTTACAGTCGAGTGAGCACATACACATGGGCTTTCAAATGTGTCTCTCAAATAAAATCCATGACCGCGCCACAATTTCGCGTCTCATGCGTTTTATTGTTCAGTCGCAGCGAAGCTGACGATGTCGGTGCTCTCGCGATTTGCCCTGAATATGGCAGCCAACGTGGGCCTTCAGTACGCCGCCGAGTTGCTGCCGACCCCCATCAGGACGCAAGGCGTCGGATTGATCCACATTTTTGGCATTATCGCACATTCTATCGCGCCATATGTGGTGGATACCGTAAGTGATCGTTCATATTCTTCAGTAAGGAAGTATTGGGGGACTCTGACGCAACTGTTCCGCATTATGCGCCGCAGCGATATATAATTAGTATTATTAGAAAATTAGTATTACTAGGAAATGATTTTTGTAGCGATGACTCTAGCAAAGAAGTTTAATTACATTTAAAATATATTCTATTTTATTATAAATAATCTATTATAAATGGTCTGTTCCATTATAAATATATTTTATATTTTGATTTAAAAAATGATCTATTATAGACTACTATACAAATAATTAAAAAACTTAAAAAAAATTTGTCCCAATTCAATTTGAACTTCAACAGACAAATATTGAACACCCTATTGCAATTATTTAATTATTTCTTTGTGCAATGTACACGAATCTTAAATCGTGCACATTTCGATGTAGAATAAACATTGACAATATCTTATCCCATTTTCGCTGAAGAGTGCAAGCTTTATTCGCGTCGCTCGGTATCTTCAATTTAGTCGATCGATCGAAACTGTTTCAGGCCAAGATTTGGGACGGGCTGCCGATGATGATCATCAGCATCGTGTCGTTCGCAGCCGCTACCCTGGTGTTATTCCTACCGGAGACGCTTGGTCGTGATCTCCCGCAGACCCTACGTCAGGGAGAGGACTTCGGCAAGGATCAAAGCTTCTGGGCGCTGCCTTGCTGCGAGATATCGCGTTCGAATCGACATCGACATTATCGTCCACGCGAGCTGTAGTCTTTTCAATTCTGTTGCACAACGATCCTCGGCGCGATCGCCGAGGAAATGTAATTAAAAAAAGAAGAAACTTGCTACGCCTCGCGCGGCACGTGATAATATAATAAGTAATTAAGCTTTTTTTGTACGAATTAATAAAGTTCGCAGACAGGATCGGAATGATCTCCCGATCTGAAGGAGCATTTTCTGGGGGGATTTACTTTCGAGAGTAAATACATTAGAACAGAGTTTACACAAGAGGATAAAATAAAGTGTCCTTTTATTTTACATTGGTACTCGACCACCTTTAGATGGTAATGAATGAAATGGTATTGACATCTTTCGCGATTTTTCGAAGAAATTTCCAAGTTTGGCAGTGAAAGGTGAAAAACGTGTCTTTATGCGGTAAACACCATGTTAGCCTATATACATTAAATTACCTAAAAATCGTCTACTTACGTAACGAAAATCAATTCGTAATTGCTATCGCCGCTAGCGATTTCGCAACAACTCTTGATGATATATCAAGGAAGCGACAACTCTGTCTCTCTGTTTGCACGGTTTGTCTGGTCCGTCGCATCCTTTCAAGAATATCTAGTATAACAAGACGACCTCCGTATCTGTATCTGGGTACGGAAAATAAATTGTCTTTTACGTAGACCGCGGATCAGAGACGTCTTTCTTCGGGAAGGCAAGGAACAATGGACGAAGGGATGGACTTCCCTTTGTAATAGATAATTTCGCTTCATAACGAACATGTATATGAATATCTATAGGCATGCGATATTTACGTTTACTCCGCGAGTAAATGAAACGCGACATTTGGCACACTTTGGCTTTACTCGGCGTGATGTAAAAAAATTCGGATTCGTCAATATTACACCGATCTCGATCCGCGAACTGATATCTTGCGAACGGTACGGAGAAGTCGACTCGCTCGTCACTCCAGTCTCGCTAAAACTACGCTTAGTCAAATAACTTTGTACACACAGCTGCATCCTGTGAAAAGAGCGGCGAGTCGAAAGTCGCGTGGAAACGATTCGGAAAAGTAATCTGGCACTTCTCCGAGGCGGTCGCGTCGACTTCGAAATTGCGCGTTCACGTTCGCATTCGTGTCCATCTGAGCGTGCACCCCGGGGGATACGTGGAATTGAATTCTGCATTCTTACTTCCCGTTCCATCGCGCGTTACCGCACTTGACGTGTCCATCGCGTCACTCAGTTTTAACACCTACGATCACACACGCGGGCCACTCGGCCGCAATATTTACAACAATTTAGCGAATTACCATCGGCGAATACCGAAACGCCGTTATAATCTCGTACAGTCGATAGTTTGAATACTGCCGTGATGGAAGGCCGCGTTCGTCATGCCCTCCTTCTTCTTCTTCTCCCTCAGCGATTTCTTCAATTGCGGGGTTCTGCAAAAATTTCGGAGATAAAGAGATAAAGTTTACGGAACCGTTGCTATGAGATAAGAATACAGATGGAATCTCGATATTTCTTTTTGCTTGAATCCAACGTGAAAAGAAATGAAAGAAAACGAGAAAAAAGAAGAAAGAGAGAGAGAGAACTTACGAAGATATGCAGGGAATCCACCAAAAGCTCTGATCCCTGCCGAAGTCGTTACCCTCCTGCAAAGTTTCGGGCAACTCCTGGTCCAAAGTTTCCGGTAGCGCTAACGTTAAGAAAGCATCGAGAAACGACAGAAGGCCAAGAGCTATTAGCGGCAAATGTTGATTGACATCAGCCTGTAAACGACAATAACGATTGACTTAATTAATTAATTAAGATGTTGACCTGACAATTGAATTTCGTTAATCACGTGGATAGAATCTCGCGGATTCTCAGGATACTTTACCAGATAAATAACGTAAGGTCCAATGATGTGAGCGAAGTAGCCAATAATGTGAATCAGAGACACACCTTGCGCCCGCACTACTGTCGGCAACATCTCGGCCGCGTATTGGAAACCAATATTCGCGGCGATATTGACACCGAAGCGCGCCAAAATCGCCATGGTGACGGTTAGTGCACCTGAAACACCGCGGGTTATGTAAATGCGACGTGTTACGAGTTTACGAGCGCTATTCGCGTCGGGAATCACGATCCGACGAAACTTGGATTACAGATCACAGAGCGATAAAATTGAAGATCTTGTCTTGGCACGTTCCCGTTATCTTTTATTTCTTTTTTGCACAGTCGTGACAATTTTACACTTCCCGTATTGTTCTGGCAATAAAGGCGAATAAGCCTTAGGGCAAGACTAATTATCGTCGCGGGTGACGATGTAGCTTACCGGGGGGCGTGCCGATGGCGATAAAGGAGAAAACGCCGCATATGAACATCGAAGCGAAGCCCATCCATCGTCTGCCCCATCTATCAAGGAAAAGTGCCAGCAGGATCGCTGCCGGAAGCTCGGTTAGCGCAGCTAAGGAGAACGACGTGAATACGTTGGGATCCAACAGCTTCATGTTCCAAACGTGTCCGTCGAATACCAGGATGATCAATAGCCTGAAAGCCAATTGTTCGATCAATAATTGTTTTAAGCGAGGGCAAATAGGTCGGATCTGATGTCTGGTACTCACCAGTAAACAACGAGTATGATGGTGATGCGAGCCAGCCGGGGCAACTTGAAAAGATCTAGGACCGTGTACTGATTGTGCGATTGATCCTTCTCGATTATGCTTCTGCAGCTTTTTTCGAATTCCTCGAACACTTCCTGCTTTACTTCCCTGCCATTTACCTTTGCGAATTTCTTCAGCATGCCGATCGCCTTGTCAATCTTGCCGCTCATGATGTACCATCTAAGAAACAGAATAGACCAATTATTACGCATCTGTCAGCCGCAAAATACACACACATATACTTTCCATGTAGAAAATAATTTTATTTCATAAAAGATAATTTATATAAAACAAATTTATTATAAAACAATAAGAGTAAAGGCACGTACCTTGCACTTTCTGGGACAAGCCACGGACCGAGGAAAGCGACGAACATCGGGAATGCGGTGACGACGCTTAAAATTCGCCAATCTGCGATCCAATATGCGAGCCACGGCAGGAGACTAGCGGCAGCGGCAAAGTAAATCCCAAAGGACATGTTCGCCACCAGAGTTCGGTACTTCGGACCGACGTACTCAATCACTGCAGTCAAAGTTATCGTCAGTAACGACGAGAGTAACGACGACGAGATATAGCAATAATAATTTCCGTTACGTTAGAATTCTACTTTCAAAATTCAAATTGAAAGTTCACAGTACTTTTAATCGAAGCTACTGATTAATAGAAACGGAATCTGTGGAATACCTATTTCGTATCTCCTTAATAGGCTGCTTATTTGGACAGAAAATTTGTTTGAGTCCTTCGTAATTCTTCGCGTATCCTACATTCGATCGCAACGATACGTACCGATGATGAAGAGTACGTTGAAGCAATTGTCGAACGACGAACCGACGATCATCCTAGCGATGCAGAAAGACCAAAAGCTGTTGCAGAAGGCCGTCGCGATGGAGGCGAAGAATCCTACCGCGTTACAGGACACCAATGCCGGGATTCTGCCGTAGTGATCGGCTATGTAGCCGAAAATCAGGCCGCCGATGATGCTGCCGACGAAGAAGGCCGACTGAGCCGCGGAACCAAGGAAAGTCTTGTCGCAAACCCATTCGAGCTGGCAAAATGGTACACGTTATTATAATCGCGAAAAGATTCTTGCTATCAATAATACTGTCCTCACTTTATTGTCGTTTATTTATCAACGTCTTTGTAGGTGGATATATGCCGCGAATACCGAAGTAATCTTTTTAAATAATATTCTATCTTGAAAAATAATATTCTAATAATATTCTATCTTTAGCTTTATAAAATTGCAGAGAAGCTTGAATTGCATTGGATATCAAACAGCAAATATAACTGAAGCTTACTACTTCATATTGATAAAAAGTACTAATAAACGCTGCGCGACGACGTCACTGGTATGGTAATCAATTTTTATCTCGGATATTACGCAACACCAAAAAATACCGGAGCGTGAACGGTATTTTCGGTACCGGTTTCCCTTTCGCTTCATTCGGAAGTTACAATGAAGCTGCGCGCTTGAAGAGGAAAAGGATAAAACCGGCGAGGCGCGCCAAGCCAGTTGACGTATCGCTGAGCGCATCAGTCGACAAATTTATTAATCAATTAGCTGCAACGACTGTGATTCATGGCGAGTGGTAATGTCGCGTCTTTTTTTTTATTTACCTCGGCGGCGATCGAGGCGTACGGTATCATCGTGTGGTTGAAGGTCCATCCTTGCTTGCATCGGACCATCGGCCACGACGGATCGGCCTGCCTGACACCTTGCTCGAACAGCTCGGTGTAATTTACGTCGTACATGTAGCATCTCGAGAACGACGTGGCGCTCTCCAGCCTCAGCTCCTCGTTGGTGGCCGGGGGTATCCCTATCGCGATCCTGTCGCAAACAAACTCATTAGAGGAGCGATAGACCTATGCGATGCGCCCCCAGCATCTGTAATTTCGCTATCGCACCTACTCGCGGCGAAAGATATCCGAATGATGTCAAATAAGTGGCACACTCGTTATAATTTACGACCGGTGTTAGCGCGATAGCGGACGGGTTCTTCGATCCTGCCTTCGGAGACGTGCCATTTTCGCGCGAGGAACGCGACTACGCGTTTTCTACACGTTTCATAAATCCCGCGGAAGATAAAATAACAGTTTTATTCCTGAAAGGCACGCGAATTTCTGCTATTCCCCGAAGTATTCACATTTCGTGCGACGACGAGTGCCTCTTATTATCATCTGAGGTCATCGTCTTGAGTCATGTCGCGGCTGATTTCAATAACGCTTCGCGTTTTCTAAAGAACTGTGTGGTTTCGTCTCGGTGGGAAGGTGAGGAGGAAAAGTCCGTTCAGCCAGGCAGCCTTTCAACGGAAAGAAGATTCTCTCTATCTTTCTTTTTCTCTCTTTCCCCTCTCTCTCTCTCCCTCCCCCCTCCCCCACCTCTCTCTCTCTCTCTCTCTCTTCCGAGGAATCCCTTCGAGGTCGACAGCCAAACTGGTTTTCTGTAACTTCGGATACGGAGAAATCACAGATCGAGTGATTCGAATCACGGCCACAACAACGGATTTTCCTACTTGATAGTCATGCAGGAACGTCTGGCACAATTATCTCCGCGTAACACACGCTTCCGCTAAAAATACTGGACGATTAAATTGTCCCGAAATGCTGGGAAACACACGAAAATGGTACGTTTTAACGAAAACCGTATTTAGAGTTTGGAAATTACGTCTGCCGAGAACGAGTGATCTCGCCTCGCACACGTTCTATTTCACGATTTTCATTGGTGCGGAAAGTTTATGTTCCACTTAAGCAAAAAACAGAATAAAAGACGTAATTATGCACTTCTATTTGACACGTTTACGGCGGAAAGCCTACAAGAAATGTAACGTAATTAGATGTAATTATATTTCTTACTCCAGAAAAATATTCTTTTCGCGGAACAAGGACGGAATTATTCGGACGTGAATCGTGTTTAATGCGGAAGAAGGGATCTCTCTTCGTCGCCTCATTTTACTTCTTAAATGGCGCAATCACGCTTTATTATGCATGCCTTCCATTTAAAACGGCATGCGTTACTCAATTTCGAGAAAGCCCGACAGAAACGCCGCTGGCACTAATTTATTTCTCGTTTCAAACGAAGTAAAAACTAAGCTCCTAACTGAATCGTTAGGAGCTTTTGCGTGTTGTGTATGTTGTGCGTGCGCATGTGTGTATATGAATAATAAAATTTTATGATAGGAAATAGATAAGATATATATTTAACAGCCCATATATTTTCTGTCGTATTTTGCCACTTTATATAATTATCGTATTAGAATTTCGACAATTTTTATTGCTTCAAAAATATCTTTAGATAATACTTTCCCAAAAGAAAAATTAATTCGCGTGAAAAATCTCGAATTTCCAATCGTTAATAATCCAAAGATTATCAGTGTCGTCATTCCTGTAAAAATGACAAATTTGTGCGGGGAATTTGAGACACCCTATATACATATATAAAAAATACAACACGCAAAAGTGAATCTATATATAAGCCAAGCCGACCGTAGTCCAAGGTCTTGGTCAGCTCGAACCGACCGGACTTGAACTGTCGTTATGAAATGAAGATGCAGAGAATTTCACTACCTTGCACTTCTCATTCCTTGCTATTGCAAGGCTGTCGCTTATGTTAAACTTACGAATCTCGGAAATCTTTTGTCTTTCAGTCTCGCCTGCACAATATCTTACTAGATCTGCGCAAATTGCTTCGTGTTTATTATCTAAATATCTCATTATTGCTTCCTCATAGAGGAAGCTTTGTGATGGTGGAAAAAAAAATTTTCGAGATTTTGATGGAAATAGGTTTAGAATGTTCCAAAATGTTGAGAAATCACATTAGTAGAAAATGTCCGGAAGTATGTATGTGTGTGTGTGTGTGTACGGATTTTTGTACATGCATCTACTTCTACAATTTTTTAGATACCGGGTTGAAATTTTGCACACAAATAGAGTATCATAGAAAGTATGTCCTCCTCTAATTTTCCTAAAATGCATCAAATGGTATGGATTTTAGGGGGGTTTTCATTGTTTAGAAAAATGTGTTTTACGTTGTAACTTTCTCAATATTTGAGATATCGGTTTATTTTTAATTCTATTATATTCTTCAGTCTTTTCTACCCTTATTTCATATATAATTCTTTAAGATTTGGTTGATTAGATCCATTTTTATACGCGATCAAAGGTCCATAATATTAGAAATATGTGTTGCAAATTTTGAAATATTGGGCTATTAGAAGATTTCTTTTTTTTAATTACATATTTATCATAATAAAAAAATATTAGTAAATATTTATTAATTCGGCTTCCTCATAGAGGAAGCTTTATGAGCGAAATAATAATTTGCATACTTAAAAATTGTGAGGAAGTAATGTGCAAGTTTCTACTTGCCCACTTAAAAACTAAAGCAATTGCTTCCTCACTTGCACATTGCTTCCTCATAGCTTTTAAGTGTGCAAGTAGAAACTTGCACATGCTTTCTCATTTTAATTGGTTCACAAAGCTTTCTCTATGAGGAAGCCAAACTAAAAAAGAGGAAGCCAAACTAAAAAAAAGAAGAAATAAAAAAAACTTCCTCATAGAGAAAGCTTTGTGAACCAACTCAAATGAGGAAGCAATGTGCAAGTTTCTACTTGCACACTTTTTATTTTTTGTTTATCCTCTAAATATGAAATGTCGTTTATCTATTACGTTGATCTTTGAGTATGTGTGTGTGTGTGTGTGTGTGTGTGTGTGTGTGTGTGTAAACTGTAAAGCATAGTCTACAATGGCTGTAGTAAACCTTTAGTCTTTAAATAATTTTTGGCCAAAAGCGTTTTCCGTTCTGCTTTAATCGTAATCCTTAAGTTTCAAGAGTTGGTCAGATCCCAATTGTTAAGTTTAAGGCAGCTCGGGAAACGCTTTTTGCCAGAAATTATTTTGCTTCGAGCAAAAAGCTAAAGACTACATGGTAAACCTAAAGTATCGAAAGGACTTGTGCCTCTCTCCTCGTCTTACTTACTTCTCGTAATCCGTGAGATTGTAATTATCCAACTCCGGGATGGTGCACCAATGCTCGGCGGGCACGAGGGTGATGAAGAATTGCGCGAAGTACAAAAAGGCGTAGACGAAGGTGAACGGTAGGAGCAGGATAAACAGGAACCACTGGTATCTGCTCGCCTCGCCGACGTACGGTAGGATGTCGTCGAAGGTCTCGATCTTCACGGGACCGTCGCCCTCCTCGGCTTTCGTGGACTCGACCATGGCCGTCATCGTTGTGGTATCTGGACAGAATGACGAAAACGCTCGTGACTCCCTTAAGCCCCTTAAGGTATGTCTATCGCGGCTAACGGCAAGAACGGAAAGATCGTCGCGTATCGACGGTATTCACGTGGGACGTGTGGTCCCGTTTGCTGGAATGGAACGTGAGACACGCAGGAACAAAAGACGAGAAATACATAATGCGATAACGAAACGCAGACGCCTCGGTATCATTATGCCGCTAATGAGCCGAGCGTATCTGCGTTTGTGGGTGACGCAGGAAAAGAAAACTAATAGGAATAAACAAGAGACCATTATTACGACATAGCGAATTCTACGACACATGTAACCGGTCTTTGTCATTAATTACAATATTTTCGCGTTAAATTCTAAAGGAATGAATTCTAAATGGAACGTCGAGGTTGTAAATTATCTAAAGAGAGGATTTTCTGACTGTCAAGTCGGAGCAAGACAGTTCGACAGAATGTCGAGTATGGTAATCAAGTAGACACACGTAAGGTCACACAAGATATTATACGTCGATAAAAACAATAAACTAGAGAGCGCACACAAATACTAATTGTAAGAAATGTTTTCTCTAGTATTCGCCTTCTCGTTCGAATCCTCTGTAATTTCTACCGGCTAGGCTCCGCGACGTTTATCCTCGCGAAAATCGCAGGATCGATCGGCACTTTATTCCTCCGCTTCTTATTTTCCTCGAGAGCCGGAACGTCTTAAAAGCGACAAGCGCGGCTTGGGATGCTCCTCGTTCGTAATCCCACGACGCTTTCTTCGAACGGATTCGAAAAAATATGCGCCCTTATTCGTAAATTTTAATATAAATAAATATAAATAAATTCCAAGTCCGCCGCGAGGCGTGCTATGCACTCGTCGCTCGTGAGAACTTATAACAGCTGTGCTGTTGAAATTTACAAGGTATCAAAACGATGTTGCTTGAACGCCACATTAATTCAGTGCAGGAGTAATTGCATCGAGCAATTATATACCGTCCTCGACGACGTAACGAGAAAAGGACGCGTAAGTCATCAGCGCTAATAATGCGATCAGATATTCATAAATCGCGATATATATTTGCGGGGGATTACGGGAATTGCTTTTAATAGAAATTACGATCTGCACTATGGAACAATTGAGACAAAAAAAGAAGAGAAACAATATCAGCGAAATCGCAAAAACAATGCAACCTTGTTAATGTATTAATAATTATGTATTAATAATATCCATTCTTCTGCTGATTTACTCGAATCTAATTAGCGCCCTATCAATTTGTAATATCTTGCCTCCTTAATCCAGCTTAATTCCATTAATATTCCTTTTACTCGCTTTGTCCGCTGAATCAATACCGTTTCGGGTGATCTGCCAACCGTAAATTCCGCGATATTTTCTTATGACGGAAATAGGAAATTTCATGCGGCAATGTAAGCATGGACGGTTGACACTTCGCACAATTAAGTAATTGAGAGGATGTGTGACAAATAACGTGATGTAAAAATCAGAAAGTTACACGGAACGGTTTTGCTAAAATATCTAAAAATTTGGCCAGATACAGATCTGAAAATAATTTTGTTAAACCATCAAAAGTAACTATGTAGGAGATTCAAACATGATGATAATGCTGTAAAAAGTTTTGATATTCTAGCAACTATTTTGGGCGTTGTAGAAAATTATTTTGATGACCCAACAAAATTATTTTCAGATCTATATCTGGCCAAATTTTTAGATATTTCAGTAAAACCATTCTTTCTGTGTACACATTCAGGAAATAAAAAACCGGCATGTCAGCTATTTACACAAAGTCTTGGATTTTGTGAAACTTTTTGCTTCATCGCATTCAGTATCAGCGATAGAATTAAAAACAAACACAAAAGCCCTTCTCTTTCAAAGAAGAAAATTTTCTGATATTTATTTTGAGACATTTCGCATTATGCGAAAAAGAGAAAAGATATTTGATGGCACGATTGAAATTATTTAAAAGAAAGAACAGCTCTTTACCTGTTGATCTTCCTTGTGCGAAGAGCGATTTAAAGAATCAGGACAAGTCGATGTATTCGTGCACAAGGTAAATTAATAATCCATAAAACGGAGATTCACTTTACAGAGTAAATAAGAAATGAAGAAACGGAAAAAAATATACTTTATGCGCGAGGTATACTACATGGACTCTCTCGCGAAACCGATCGCGAAGAAATCCGCGTCGAAGAAATCCCGATTTTTCTTCCCCGATAATTCACTGCCGATCGATTTTTCGGACGTTTCACGCACTACATCGTCGTTTTCGAGAAGCGCGCGGACTGTCGGCGGCGCAACCGATTGGTGGGGCTTTATAGTCTTCCACTACAGATACGGAAAAGCACGCGCTTCCCCACCTTGATGGGACCGGCAGCGGCAACCGGTAGACGCCGGGCGGATCGGACAAACGCGACCTGTCGGCGCACGGTGTCGCAACGGATCGCGCTTTCCGTGACGTCATTGGGAAACGCACGCACGTGAATCGATGGGGGTTTCGCGATTTTGCGACCGCGTTCCCGCACGCATGGGGCCGACGCGGTCTTTCCTGATCGCGTACGCACTCGTTCCGCGAACGTCATCGTTCCTTTCCTTCGCGGCGAGCCGGCGACCTTTCACGCGAGCTTCACGCATGATATAAAGAGCGCGAAGAAGAGTGCGAATGCGTCGTTCTTTGCGAAGGAATTCTACCTGTCCGAAGGAACGAAGGAAACCTCTCGATACTCGGAAAGATCTAAGCGACATCGAGTCGCCAAAAAGATTACAATACCTCTACAGTATACTCTCAGATAAAATAACTATGCTGATCTTCCGGCCAATAGGCACAGATCTCGGTGCTTGGAAAGCTCCAAGCAATAATGACTGCGTTTAGCAGAAAAAGCAGCTTTGCAACTGTTGTAAGCTTCTTTAATATGCTATGAAGGTTAATCGAGGCCGTGATTCGAGCAAAATAAGAGGAAGATGTTGTTATATAAATTAAACATTAGTTTATTGAAAGACAAACATAATAATAAAAATAAATCGTTAACGTTTCGAACTTTACTTAGTCTTCTTCAGAACAAAGGAATATCAGTAATTAAACATTTGATACGAAATTAACTGAGATCTATGTTCATGTAAATACATGAAAGTCGCAAGTATAACTTCCGAGAAATTGTGGAGCAATTCTTGGCAATGTCATAATTGAAACATACCGGCTACATTAAATATAAAAATTCGGTCATATATGAAATTAACGCAAGTCACGACTCTAATCAACAAAGTCCATATATATCAGTTGCGCCAAATATAAAGAAATTCGGTTGTGTAAAATGATGTTATAATAACCTGGGTCATACAATTAAAGCTAAAAACAGCATCGTGAAATGTCCAATGTCACAGGTCCAAAACAGAATCTTCAATTAAGTTCAGAAGTAAAACTAACCAAGCTTAGTGATAAGTAAGTGGTCAAAAGTATTTACAAATAAACCTATGCAATGTAATAATTCCAACCATGCTTAGTAATAGTTAAGTGGTAATTAATGCGACTGTACATTTCCCGATAAAATTGAAAGAGATCTGTTATACATGAAGGTGAGAGACAGACTTCTTTATAATATGATTGCTTTATATACTTAGATCCAGCGAAGAACTAAGGGTAAGAACCAATTATATTAAAGAATCTTATAACAGTTGCAAGACTGCTTCTTCTGCTAAACGCAGCCATCGAATCCGCGATCGCCAAAAAGATTAAGATTCCTACACATAGTATACTATATTTTCAAATAAAATATCTATGTTGATCTTGTGGCCTATAGCCTCGCAAATAGTACCAGATAAAACCTTGAAACTTTTGTTTTGTTACAATAACGGTTCGCAATTATATTTCTTCTTCATCGTAATTCCCGTAATTATGTCAAATGCATCTGAAGAAATCCAAACCTGACAAGTCATCAATCAATCCTACTGGCAGTGTAAGTTTCGTTAAGTTACTAAAGACGGTAACGGTAAAGATTAGGTACTTTCCAGGTTGATTGTATCTCATTAGTAATGCTGCGTATTGGTGATTTAATGAGGATGTAATTACTCGTAATCTTATAAATCGGAAATGATGTAAAAACGTTTTGTTTGATCAAGTGTATCGGCAAGGTTTCGATATCTCGTTCTGCAAATATCGAAAGATTATACAGGTTGGAGTATCTTTGATACGAAATATTGTGCGTTTATCTATTTTTGATCGATATTAACCCGAGTAGCGTAACACTTTTAAACACTTATTGAAGAATGATTTAATATCTAAATAATCATATAAAAAATTAATCGCACATCGAGTGATTCGAATCACGTTACTCGAATCACTCGATGTGCGATTAATTTTTTATATGATTATTTAGACATTAAATCATCGAAGAATGATTGAATGACTAAATAATTAGACATTAAATTAATATTAGACATTAAATTAATAATAATTAGACATTAAATTAATATTAGACATTAAATTATCGAAGAATGATTTAATGTCAAAATAATCATATAAAAAATCAATCCCAATTATTTATAACTTGTTCAATCGCGACATTCAATTAGACGTCAATAATTATGCGAAGAATATTTATGCTTATCGCGTTCTTTTTTCTAGATCTATTATAAATGATTAAAGAGAGGTATGGTTTCTTATTTCATTTTTATTGTAACCGATGATAATGTATGCGCAAATTAACGAATTATGAATCCATTACAATTATTATAGAAGAACGTGCGTCACTAATCTCTTCGCACGAGAAAAAAAGGAAAAACAAGTTTACGTGAATCACGAGGAAGCTCGTCATTCATAAAAGAGGCCCAAACGAGATTATATCATCGTGCGTATTGCGGATGTTCTCAGAGAGATTTATAATTCAGCAATTTACAAACGACGACATCCCAGTTGGGAGAATTTGTATCGTACAGACAGGTACACGACGGCGCGGCCAAGTTATGACATTTACCGAACACGAATCTACCTGCGGGTGCACTTTTGAAAAATGATAATCTGAGAATTAACGCATAAAATTCACGAAGGTCGTCACGTCAGCGATAAACCCACGATAACATGATGACCTTTTTTTTCCACGAATGAATGTCCTTTCCCGGCTTTTGTTTCACTAATCTTAAACTCTCTGGATTTCCCTCAAGAGAAAAATCTGATTTCTTAAAGAATGCGAAGAATCTTCCTAAGCTTCTTAAGGAATGTCGGATTACGGGATAACGTCGCTCACGGGTGAAGCGACCGCGACGACGAAAGGGGGGAGTTGTTTGGTTTAAAAATCACGGATTTGAATTATGTCAATTGGAAGCCCACCGAACGGTGTTGAACGTCCGCTAAAAGGTGAGCGAGTTGTGCACGTGATGCATCGATAAATAAGGTCGGTGCCTCGACTTCCGGCGGCGGTGCACCGACGAGTTCGTCCGGCGAGTGCTCCAGAGACGCGAAGACGACGGCCTTGATCGGCGGGCACATGCGCAGGGAAAACCCAAGATAACCGGAATAGAACGCCGGCTCTCCGACGAAATACCGAGGCGGAGATGCCGAGAGAGGAGACGTCGAAAGGTAAGGCCGGACGACGCGCAAACCGGTTGACGAACGCAAAACGACGCACGGTGGAAGAGCGGCTTCGGAGAAGGAATGCCCGAGCGCGCGAAGGAAAATGCGCGAGTTCTTCGTGCCTACGCACGAGGAAAAATTCGAGGGACGGCGAAGAATATTTGCGCGGCGTGTGCACGACGTCACGAGAATCCTGTGATTCTTTTTTCCTTTTCCTAAATGTCATCGCGCACGCACGTCGCAAGTGTCTCTCGTTACTTCTCTTCGCACGGTTTGTCTCATTGCGTTCAGGGGCTCCTGAATCATATCGATTGGCGACGACTTCGATGATAAACTCAAAACGACGACAATTATGCTAAACGTCTACTTCCAATGTAGATTAACTTTAATCTCGGTTTAACTTACTCTTTATCTTTTTCTAGTTCTAAGAATTAGAAAAAGATAAAGAGCAAGTTAAACCAAAATTAAAATTAATTTACATTGGTGGAAATGGATGTAACTGTATACTGAGAAAAAAATTTTGTTGAAAAATTAAAATATTTAGTTTGATACGTTCAACTGAAATATTAGTTGGTTTAACTGAACATTAGTTGAATTAACTAATTTTTAATTGAAAAATGAACTATACCTTTTTAATGCAACCAATGTTCAGTTAAACCAACTAATGTTTTAGTTGAAAAACGTATCGGACTAAATATTTTAGTTTTTCAACAAATTTTTTTTCTCAGTGTAGGTCTTTTAAGCTGACGTCAAAATCTGTAATGTAGTTACTGATGCTGAGTCTGTCCTATTTAATTTATGTTGACTAATAGACACTAATTAATTTCAAGGAACCAAAATGACACAACTCATAAAAGCGACATAAAAAAGAATGAATACTAAGTTTATTTTAACGGTGATAAAGAGATTTATAATTGAATGGACACAATGGACCTACCGTTAGCTCCGGAAAGTTAAATTAAAATCTTGCCAATAATGTTACTTCTAGCATCTACGCGTCTCAAAGATTTCGTTATAAAACTTGAAATAGCTTCGTAACTCCAGTTTAGTTGCACCTTGCTATGAAGCTATAACAAAATAAATTTTTACAAATTCTTTCGATGCAAGCTGGCGATATATCATAATCGCTTTAACGTTAATCGGTGGCCTTCGTCCAGTTTTAACGGCGACACTTATCACAGTAAATAATAGGTCGATTAGAGTGACGAAATTACAGCATTACATGAACGACGATAGTGGCACGATATTTAAATTGATCCGTGTTATGACGAATAAAAATTAAATGAATTCGGCGCCGCCGGCATTGTCTGTCCGAAACGATTAAATTGACGCGGACGGATATTAATTTCAGCGCTCTGCTCGCATGGTCGCCGCAAGAACGTTGCACGATGAATCTCGCGCGCGGCATCGTCCTTGCGAATTGCAATAATTGCGTAAAACGCGTGAATCTAACGAGCTGTTATGCGAGGACAAAGGCGACACGCGAAACGACTTAAAGTATCAGTTGCGACAGTATTACGACAGCATATCGGAAGCATGTCAAACACGAGAGAAATGAAGACGCGAACGAGCGACGCGGGCCACCATCGACAGCAAGACAGGAAGAGAAAATCTTAAAAATCTTTCCTTTTGTTGATGAATTGGCTAAGAATGAATATTGTAAGTCGCAATCTAAATAAACGGAGAAATAAAATAGATCGACGGATAAGAAAATAAATTATACGATTATACGATTGGTTTTATATTACCAAAAAATATATTTTAAATGTATCACGGAAAGAATGGTTTTGCTGAAATATCTAAAAATTTGGCCAGATACAGATCTGAAAATAATTTTGCTAGACCATCAAAAGTAACCAAGTAGGACGCTCAAAATAATTGCTAGAATATTAAAACGTTTTGCAGCATTATCATTATGCTCGAGTGTCCTACTTAGTTACTTTTGATAGTCTAACAAAATTATTTTCAGATCTGTATTTGACCACATTTTTAGATATTTCAGCAAAACCGTTCTTTCCGTGTAGATATTTCTTGATAAATCTATTTATTATTTTATTAGACAGAGACTTTCTTGAGAAATCTCCAAAATTATTCATTAATAACTCGCATCACGACCGTTTGCCGAACGATGGATTTGGTTAAGAATAAATATTGTAAGACGACACGTCGCAGTCTAAGTAAACGAATAAATAAAAGATGGATATGAAAATGAATAATGCAGAAGTCTTTATATGACTGGTTTTATATCACTGAAAAGTGTGTATGCTTTAATTATCACGTTGCAATCTAAGTAAACGAATAAATAATTTAAATAGATTGACAGATAGGAAAATGAATAATGCCGAAGTCTTTATATAACTGGTTTTATATCACTAAAAAGTAGTTTTAATGGCAAATATTTGTTTATAAATTTAAACTCGTTTCTTTAGTATTTCAATAGAGCACATTTCCTCGAAAAATTTCAAAAATTATTCGTCGATGGCTTGCATTAGGACCGTTTACCGAACGATGGATTTGGCTAACATAAGAATGAATATTGTAAGACGACTCGTCGCAATCTAAGTAAACGGGTAAATAAAATACATCGACGGGTACACGGAAAGAACGGTTTTGCTGAAATATCTAGAAATTTCACCAGATACAGATCTGAAAATAATTTTGTTAGACCATCAAAAGTAACTGTGTAGGACTCTCAAACATGACGATAACGCTGAAAAATTTTTGATATTCTAACGACTATTTTGGGCGTCCTACATAATTATTTTGATGACTCAACAAAATTATTTTCAGATCTGTATCTGGCCAAATTTTTAAATATTTCAGCAAAACCATTCTTTCCGTGTAGGAAAATAAATTATGCCGAAATCTTTATATGACTTTATATATCATTTAAAAAAATGTTTTAATAGATTTAATTTTTAATAGTTAATATAAATTAATACAGTTATAATATTTAATAGATTTAATATTTAATATTTTAATATAGTTTTAATATATTAAAAATATGTTTAACACACACACACAGATATTTCCTTGATAAATCTAAGACTTGTTATTTGGCTAGAATAGACTTCCTCGAGAATTCGTCAAAATATCCAAAATCATTTCCCGATACTTCGCATCAGAGCCGAACGATGGATTTGACTACGGATCGTATCATATTCGATTTTATCACAAGTGCGTTTAGCGCAATACAGTATTATAAAATCGTGCATGTACGACAAATGGTCATCGCTAAAAATAGCGAAAGCGGGAAATGAGGTTTTTTCTCTCGCTTTTTTTCTTTCGCTTTTTAATTGGAATGTATTAAAACGGTGGGCGTGTACAGGTGTGTAATTCAAGTTGAGATATACATTAAGATATGGATATCTTGCGATAATTGCCCCTCGAAGACAAAGATACGATCGCGAGACGAGGACTTCGTTCGGGTTTCCGCGAGCTTGTGAATCGCCGAGCCGCAAATCCTCAGGATGGCAGCTTCTTCATCGGCTTCAAGTGCATGAAATGAGGTCCGAGACGGTAATGGTGGCCCTTAACAGTTCGAGCGGGCAAGAAGGACATGCGCGTGCTCGAATAACTTTGCTGTCTAATGGTGTCTCGAATTTCACATCTCGAACGTATCATTCAATATCGATAAACCGGCGCAACGTGACAAAGGATCGGACGCTCGTTCGTTTCTTTTACAGTTGCACCTTCGGAAGTTGACGTTAATTATCTTCCTCAAAATGAGGAAGTCTGGCGAAGAGAAGACGTTATCTATGAGGAAGTCTACTCTAATGAAATACCAGACAAACGAGTCTTAGATTTATCGAAAAATATCTGCCATTGAAAAATATTCTTTGGTGAAGTATATATATAAGGAAGTATACAGGGTGTTCCTAAAAGGTCTCGTCAAACTTTAACCATAGATGCTACGTATCAAAACAAAACAAAATGTCCATATAAACATGGGTC
>NJRQ01000162.1:89632-108666 GCA_003063805.1 Aphaenogaster ashmeadi | reverse complement strand
ATTATTTAACTTTTCATTATAGTCACAAATATCATAAATTTTTCTCTCAGTGCAATAATTATAATCATTTGAAGTAAAAATATAGTAAAATAGAATATATAGAATGGGTAAGAGAAATTAACCATTTTATATAATCAATACAATTGGAATATTTGGCAGATATTGGTACAGGTAACTATATTCTTAGCATGCTTTACTATACACATGGTAATAATAAGGAAATATGATGACTATAAATCTCTATGTTCACTCTGCTATATTTTGCATGTTTGAATGAACTATAAAAATATGCTTGAGGCCAAAAACTCATTATAAAATATAGTGAGATTATTATTATTCCAACCATTTTTTTCTCTCAGTGTGAGTTTGTGAATTGCGTTTTGCGTGTTGCGACTTATGTACTCTGAGGGAAAAATTTATGATATTCATGACTATAATTAAATTGTAAATATTTTTACACGCGCGTTTCTTACGCGTTTCTTCGACAAGAAAAAGAGAACCCGGTTGAATATTCCGCTGTAATTCTAGAAAGGGGAAAGAAAGAAACAAGAGCGAGTACTAATTGAGAATGGAGAGTCGGTAGATGCAGGATTCAATCGCGCCGTATATAGATTACGTTCACGTTCAAACGCGCCTGCATCCGTCGAATTAATGCGGTGGATTGTGCCCGCAATGGACACGTTGCACACCTCGCGCAACAACGTCGCCCGTCACGTGTTTCTCTCGATCGGAGGGTGGAAACCGTCGGTCGGGCACCGAGCATTCCGCAAGCGATAATCAATAAGCGCGTCGTTCACACGTACAAATCCCCAGTTCCGGACTGTAAATTAACACCGGTACGGCGTGTTAATTAGATGTGGATCAGTTTTTTAAAATCCCACCCCTACCAGGTTCACGGCATACGTTATTGCCGGCGGATCAAACTGGGTCACGCCCGTTTGCCTCGCGGGGAGGTATAGAAACACAATTAAATGGCCGAATTTCGGGAAACGAAGTTTCCTGGTTATCAAAGTCCCCTTTGCGACCTACATTTAATGTGCTTATTTAGAGGCCCTTGATGTACAATCGCGCGCGTCGCGTAATTTCCTGCGGACCGCTCTTGCACGTTCGAGTGATTCGTGTAAGAAATGAAACCTTCGCCCTCGAATGGCCTCTCCCGCGATCGGAAGTAATCGGATCAATGGCAATTTCCGAACACGCTGAGAAGAACCACGTTCGGAGAAGGGCACAACTTTAATTGAATATCCGCGCTTTTGTTGAATAATATTATTTTGTTCCTTTGCACGATAGCAATGGCGGCCGGCCTGAACTTCGCCCAAGAACGCCAATTTGCGGATCTCCGCTCGAACGGTTCAGAAATCAATTTCATCGGGCGGAATAATTCTCCTGCCACGAGATAGGAGGAAAAAAATGGACGTAATTAAAGTGGAATTATCAAATGATTATCGCCCGCAGGGCCTCTTCCCCGCGCGCGAAATGTATGCGGAGGTACCCCAAGTAGAACAGAAAGTCATGATGACGTCAAAATGATGCTAAAATGACGCCTTTGACATCATTTTGAAGTCATGATGACGTCTAAATGACCTGAAAATGATGTCAAAAGCGTCATTTTAGTATCATTTTGACGTCATCGTGATTTTCTGTTCTACTTGGGACATCTCGCCGTCGCCGCGTGACCGACAAACTCTCGCGAAGTTTTCTCATTTCGAGTTCGTTAGCACGCGAAACCGCCGGCTTACTCTGGCACTCCGTCTCAAGTCGGCTCGCGGGGGTTTCGCCGACTTACGTGTAATGAATTATGCAGCGTTATATCTGCGGTTGAATCGCGCGTCGCGCCCGTTGAATTACGTAATTCCGCCCCCGATTTGGACTCGGCCGGATAATTGCGGCGATGATACCGGGGTGGCCGGGTAGATCGCGACGGGTAGATAATAATCGGGCACGACGAACTTCGGGGACGATAACAAGGGATGCCAAGTGATTGACATGCGAAATATAAGCACGCACACGTATACGCAGGATGGGTCAATAAAGTTTAGACAGCGCGCGCGCGCGTGCACGTGTGTGTGCACGTGTGTGTGCGCGTGTGTGTGTGTGTGTGTGTGTGTGTTGGTGGATATGTGTATGTGCGCGTATGTACATTGTGCGAGTACAATGTACATACATCTTCGCATACATAAACATACACATGCATATACGCGTGACGCACGAAATCCCGCGATTTGCCAAGGAAACTCAGGAAGTTACGCTCGCGTTCGCCAGTTATATGCCGCGACTTATCTTATCCGGCGGACGAGCCCCCGATCCCCGAAATTTGATAAAACCCCCGCCGTTCACACGCACGAAATCCTGCAACCCTATCGTTACCTACCCCCCCCCCCCCCCCGCCCCGAAACAAGTCGACCGCCCGCGGTGAAGATACTCCAGATAGATCATATAGCATCCTCACGGAACGGCCGGGATCTATAGGCGATACCGTGAATTAGCACGTAAGATCGCCCACAAAGATAGGGGCGTCTTCGTTTGGGCGCGATAAAGGTTGAAACGAAAACCAGACGGACGCAGCACCGAGCCACGACGACACAAAGCGAGCACGAAACTGCCACGCCTTTCGTGGAATTATTTATACCTTTGTTTGGGTCTTGGTGAAAAATTACGAGATCTCAAATGCGCGCGGATGAAAGCTTTACGTTCATTTCCACCGATGTAGATTAACTTTAATCTCGGTTTAACTTGCTCTTTATCTTCTTCTAGTTCTGAGAATTAGAAAAAGATAAAGAGTAAGTTAAACCCGAGATTAATCTACATCGGTGGAAATGTATATTAAAGATATAAAATAGTACCGGGGAATGATTTGCGAAATTTCCTAATGAAACTACGATACTTTTTATTAAATGCCGCCGAACGGGATGTCGTCTTATATTCTACGAATTTTCGTCGGCCCTGTCTGACCATATGGAGACCATTTCTACTGGCTGCCGTGAAAGTAGTTCAACGGTGATAATTAGCCTGAAATTGAACTCGTATAACTTCTCTGACACCTCCGAAAGTTTTCAGGTCGCGATTAAGGAAGATGGCTGAGGAACAGCCGAAGTACAAATTGATCTACTTTAATGCACGAGGCCGTGCCGAGCATATTCGCTACATATTCGCCTACGCGGGCATCGATTACATCGACGAGAGGATCTCCAACGATCGCTGGCCCGAGCTTAAGAAGTGTAAGTGCTGGAAATCAAGTTAAAATAAACTTGTTCGCGCAATATGTAATTTCGTTGCAACGCGAGCCCAAGTAAAACTTTGCACACAGATTTAATTCTGATTTAGTTATACCTAATTAAAAATTAAATTTGCGTCGAACATAAATATTCAGAGCGTAATATAGAAATATATACGACATTAACAACACCAGTGGCGTAGCCAGGGAGGGGAGGGGGGATTAGGGGGATAAAGAGTGACCGCAAAGATGCCCATAAATGTTCCCCAATTTTTTCACACTCGAATTTGTGGTCGTGTTTAGCATCAAATGAAAGATCTTGTTAAGCTGATTACAAATATGTCGGTGCCAAAGTGTACCTCCTTCCCGTTCCCGAGAAAAATTCTTTGTCACACATTTTTTAAGGATTAATGGTGCCGTCTGCTGACCTTTGGGGCCCATTTTCTCGGGAACGGGGAGGAGGTACATTTTGGCACCGACATATTTGTAATCAGCTTAACGAGATCTTTCATTTGATGCTAAACACGACCACAAATTCAAGTGTGAAAAAATCGAGTATGTAAATGGGGAACATCTTGCTCTCACTCTTCCCCCTCGAAATTTTGGAACCAAGTATGAAAATATGAAAATGAAAGGTTGAAAGCCAAGAGAGGCTTTTAATTAAATGATAAATGCTTTAAGGTCTAAAGAAAATGTCCTGAACGAATATTGTTATCTTATTTCATTTAAAAAGTTATGAGTTGTTCTGTGATTTAAATTTTTTAAAAATCCCCCCCGAAATAAAATCCTGGCTACGCCCCTGAACAACACGAAATAATTATAACAATCTAATAGTTAATCAAAGGCGTACAGTAACGTTCTTATCGATAACCCAAGAGAAGACAAATTGCCCCGAACCCTTCGCTGCCACTTAAGCCTGCGCTTAAGCACAACCCGCCGATTGCCTTCTCTTGTTCCCAGCAATGCCTTACGGGATGCTGCCAGTTCTGGAGATAGACGGCAAGCCGATAGCGCAAAGCAACGCCGTGGCACGTTACCTGGCCCGCGAGCACAATCTCGCGGGCAAGGACGAATGGGAATCGATGCTGTGCGACGTGCTGGTCGATACGCTGGGAGATCTGAAACAATGTAAGTGATACACACGCCCGGTGCAGTCCATAACGGTTCCGGAAAGCCGCTTAAAACCGTCCACCCTCCACCCTCTTCACCACCGGCACCGAATCGATATTCCTTTTCGGCCGCGAATCCGCCTCGGGTCGCGATTTCCCGTTTTTCCGAAGGATCGTCACCGTCGACGACGACGAAAGTCCGGAATCGCTCTCGCCGCAATTTAATTAAGCCCCCCGTCAAGCTCGCAAGTTCGCGCGAACGTCAATCGATAGCCCCGATCGATGATGCCAGGAGCTCCCGGAGAGACGTGGAAGATCGACGCCGTCGAAAACGAAACGGCCCGCCGAAGACGTCCGCCCGAGATAGAGAGGAAAAGTGCGCAACGTGGGGCGCGACGCTCGACATAAATCTCCGGGCAAGGTCCGGGGATGGTGGGTCCGTGACAGGTGCGAAAGTAGTTCCGCTTTTCGCTCCTCTGAAAGACACGCGCGATCTCGCGCGACCTATATTTCCGAGCTCCCCCGAGGTCGTCACATAATCGAGCGACGGACGGCTACCGTCCCGGAAAAGCGTTCTCGCGAAATCTGACGTGGTGCGTCGCGCGATACCGCGGCTGCTGGATCGCCGCCAGCGTGTCATCTCCGAGTAATAATACACGCGGCTCCAATTAAACGCTTAATGAGACGTTCTAGCGGACGCTTCCGTACCGGAGATTTAGGAGTCTGGTTTATTCGGTCGCGCTCGATAAACAACCTTTGAGGGTGTATTTGGATATTTACGGCGCGCTTTAACCCTCACAGGGGTGGTTGGGACAATATGTGCGTTGTGTTCTTTCCTCCTTAGTTTTTTAAATGTTCTTTTAACATTTAATTATTTTAATATGCACATATTAATATAATTTATACTTCTAAGAACTCAAACAATCATATTCTAGATATTTTAATCAATTAAACAATATGCTCTTAGTTATAAGCAAATTAAAATGAAAAAACGCAGTTTTTTTCGAATTAATATGGCTAAACTATTACATAAAGTTAGAAAACTGTAAATTTAAACAAATGTTAAGCACACATTATTTTGTAATATACAGGGTGTCCCGCAATCCAGTGAGAAATGACACCTCGATCGACGTCTAATCGACGTCGATTCTATGTCAAAATATTGTTTTCGACATTGAATCGGCGTCGATTCGATGTCGATCGAGGTGTCATTTCTCACTGGGAATAGGATGTACATAGCTTAAGTATATGTTCCTGACGTTCTTTTAAGCCGAAAAGTTCCAATAAACATGTAGCCTAAAATCAATCGTTACAAAGTTATTGTCATTTACGTGCGAAAAATAACACTATGTGAGTCAAAAATTTTATTACAAAATTTAATTTGTACACGGAAAAAAATTTGTTAACTTGACTAAATCTTTCAACTAAATAAAATTTATTTAGTTCAAGTATTTATTTATTTAACTTAAACATTTATTTATTTAAGCAAGTAAGAGATGAATATTCTTCGGTTAGTCTGCTGGTAACCGTTCGTGCGTTATAACTTACTTTCTGTGTGCGAAAAAATTTTTTTACTACCTCAATTTTATATGACGACTATTTTACTTTACATTTTTATTTAACTATGACACTCTGCATATTTCTTTGGACTTTGACATATTGTTGGAACATTGTCATTTCCATTGAACGTAATTGTGTATGATCCATATAATTAATCTTAATTTAATCACAGAAGGACCAAAATCCATGGTCGAAACGTCGTGACATTTTAATTAAAATAAAATTGGCCAGTAGTGTCGAAACAAATCTCCTCTGTGATTAATTTATTTAACTTAAATATATAATATTAATATTTTACGTTTAAGTTAAATAAATAAATAAATAAATGTTTAAGTTAAATAAATAAATACTTGAACTAAATAAATTTTATTTAGTTGAAAGATTTAGTCAAGTTAACAAATTTTTTTTTTCCGTGTAAATAAGTACATCAGTTAAAGTTTCACAAAATTATATGTCGCAGTTACATGTCATTTTCAAAATGATCTCGATTAGCTAGGCACATTCTCGCCCTTCGTGAAATCGAAGTGACGGAACTCATAACAATGTCGAGATCCTTTTTGATGATATTGGAAGCATGAATTATTCGATTCAGCAAATCGTCTCTGGTGTTCGACTTTACCGAATACACCAACGACTTCATTATGGCATTTATTTTTAAAGCCCTCTTTTATGTTTATGATGCTTGAACGTATGAATCATACGTACATAGGAGCATTCAAATGGAAATTACTTTGTAACGATTTATTTTAGGCTACATGTTTATTGGAACTTTTCGGCTTAAAAGAACATCAGGAACACATACTTACGTTATGTACATCCTATTGCGGGACAGCCTGTATAATTTATTGAGAATTTTTCATGAGCTCGTTTTTTAATAAAATAATCTTAAATATGTAAAAGTACAAAAAATAAGTGTTTTTGTTAGAAAAAAAGTAGTTTGTTATAATAAATAATGAAATATTTTATAAAAATTACTTTTTTATAATAACAATAATTCTTATAAAGAATAAAAGAGAATAAAAAAAAGCAAAATTCAATATGGCGGATGGATTTACCAAATATCTTTTAATTACTTTTCTATTGTTCTGCAAGATCTTTTATGCTTTTTGGACCGCTGATTATAAATCTTGGGCCAAATTTTAAAAATTATAAATGATGTAACGATCAAAAAACCTTTAAAAATATAATTTGAACAAAAATGATCTAATATAAAAAACTTATCTCCGCCATATTGGATCCGCCATTTTAAATTTCTAAAATTTGACTTCAGATTCGAAATCTGCGACCCAAAAGACATAAATACAAATATTAATAAAAATTCGTCCGGTAGAAAAACTGTGATCCTCAAAGGGTTTAATCGCGACGTGTCACTTTGACGATACGCTACCTCGCGCAGGGGATAAGCCACTAAAACTCGCGCACGATTTGCTTTCCAGTCATCTTTCAATATCGCACGGAGGAGGATCATTTTAAGAAGGAGGAGAAGAAGGCAAAGCTCCTGAAGGAAACAATACCGTTCTACCTGAATAAGTTCGAGCAAACTGTTGCCGAGAACGGCGGTTACGCGGTCGGTTCTACGGTAAAGAGAATCTCAATAACGGCTCTTTATACAAGTCTGCTTAATTAAGTGCAAATTGAAGCCAACTAAATTATGTGTATGTAGAGGAGTATAAAATAAAATATTATTTGCCGTGCTGTCCGATGCTTTCGTCATTAAAAGTCGCATAAAGTGGCATGGGAGCTTGAATGTCAAGTGTCGCGTATCCAGGATTTTTAATTAAGGCAGCCACCCTTCAGTACCACAAATTAAAAATTTCCGTCTCGATGGTAAATCGCTTTGCAGACCACGTGGGCGGACTTCGTGTTCACGGTGGCGTTGGAGAACTTTGAGAATATTTTCGGCGCGACCGCCCTAGAGAATTATCCGGCGTTACGCGGCCTGAAGAAACGGGTGCACGAAATTTCAGCGATCGCCGACTGGCTGACCCGGCGACCCCATTCGGAGTTCTGAAATGTCGCTTCGACGACGGAAACCGGAAGGCGACGTCGACGGCATCGCAAACAAGTACATATCTGACGGCTTGCGGCTCACTGTCCTGCATCGCTCTGATGACGATCGATATTAATCGCGGCGTAACACAAACACGATGCGCTTCGCGTCCGTTCCTTTGGAGCACACTTTTTGAGGATTTTCTCTAAATTTGAAATGAAGTTTAAATTTGAAATGAAATATATTTAAAATTAAGTTCTCTAAATTTTGTCGGACACTTCGAACTTCAAGGTTGAATTGTAAATTGTTCAGCTCGTCGCAATTCCTGTTATTTTCTCTAGTATAAGTACGTTTGTTTGGAAAATGATAATTTAATTTAATTTAATTTCAATAATATCTCTGCAGCTTTTAAATGATATTTCATTATCAGTTACACGGATGACACAGCATACTAATTAGAGGCGCAGGAGAGATAGATATTATCCATATATCATTGATGAAACAAAGAAAATGCGGGACCCTGTTTATTATTGTTACGACAGAGAAAATTAAGAGAGCGCCATCGTTTTTATCCCAAGTCAGCTTAATTTCGTCACATGTGCGAGTTACACGGACTTACATATCGTCGATCGATCCCAGATCGTTTGCGATACTCGTTTTCACACCGCTAGCAAATAATACAAACAATGTGCGCGTAAGATTACTGTCGAATGGATGTCTAGGATACAAATGAAGCTTGGTCAATGTGTTCATTTATCGTGCGTCGTGTGCGTCGTGTGATGCGTGAGTGGTGCATCGCTACAATGCGACTTTTGTTGCAGTCGCCGAAGAAGAAAAAACACCGAGATTAAAAGCGACGAGACGAGAGTAATATTCCGCGACTCATAATCAATCTTTTTTTTTAAGGCGAATCCAAGCCGAACGCGAGCAAGCACGAACAAGTATGAATGAACAATTCAATGAAGATAAACGGTACATAAAAAGGCGGAACCAGACTATGCGCGATTCGTAATTCGCGATTCGTGATTCGTATATTCGTGAATAGTGTAGAGGGAAAATTCGTCGATTCGCCATTCTCACTGATTCGCTAGCCGAGCTAGCCGACGAATTTTCCCTCTACACTATTCACGAATATACGAATCACGAATCGCGACTTACGAATCGCGCATAGTCTGGTTCCGCCTTTTTTTAGACGAATCATTCGTTCGTGTTTGTTCGCGCTCGCTCGCTCGGTCCGTCTTTATACCATCATTATATTGCGATAATATTACAATCTCGATTACATAAGATCTCTATTCATAAAAACATTCCTACTTGTTTTGCACAAAATATATCCAGTTGGAATTGAATGCGATGTAATACACAGGGTAATACTAAACATACAAAGAGCAAGAGTTATCTACTGAACAAATAAATACAATGCTGTATACATACAATTCTACATGTACATTTTATGTATAGAATTTTCGAAAACGACGCGCGCAAGGTGGTCAACAAAAGAAAATGCAACAAATGCAACAAACAAAATGCAATCAATAAGATTGATTGTAATAAAGATTTAAAGATAATTTATAATATCCTTTGGTTTTATGGGTAAGATCGTATAGCAACTTTGTAAACGTACTTCATAAGATCTCGATGTACTTCATAAGGTCATTGTATTTGAACGAGATAATGAACGAGAAAATGCGCTTGTAATATCTTGTCGTTAGAATGGGAAAGCGGAAATAACAGTAGACTTTTTAATGTGCTACAATGAAGATGATAAAAAGCTTTGTGCTTTCGTCGGCGCTTAAAGACGTACGTCGCGGGTACGGCAACATAGTCAATTGTAATTATCAAATGAGAGATCTTTAAGAGAGAGAATTTAATGCGCGAATGTACATGTTGCAACGTTACGACGCAACATTATATATGTAATGTTAAGTGTACTGTTAAGTGTTGAAATTACAGATGATGTAATATAAATGTTATTGCGATTACACAATGGACAGTATGACTGATAATAATAACGTAATGCAAATGAGCGTAGTCCAATTGATTTTAATATTGCATATATTAATATCAATAACGTAGATACCTCATTCATAAAATAAAAACACAAAAAATTTATACATTTTACTTACCACTTGGCTGGATCGTGAAATGCATTCGCGTCAAAGTTTATTCGTTTCTCCCGTGATTGAATTATTTTGTTCTAAGATTCGTATCGGTTATGGTGATTATCCGTGATTAATTACAAGAAAATCTGGAGTAAAAATAAGTAAAAAGAGTTAGATGTTATTGCATATTCTTCGTTTAATTTGATTAAAATTTCGATATTTAAAAATTCTTCAATAATACCTTTTCCTACACGATATTCCATATTTTTACATTCATACACGCGGCGTCTCTTCCATTGTCTTTGTTTCAAGGTTCGGATCGACTATAATGATCATCCGCGATTAATTACAAGGAAATCTGGAACAAAAAATGAGTAAAAAGAGTTAGATGTTACTGCATATTCTTTAATTAGATTAAAATTATGAGAGAGAGGTATTCAAGAATTTTTCAATAATACCTTTTCCTACGCGATATTCTATTTTTTTACATTCATACGGTGGCGTCTCTTCCACTTTTCTGGTTTCAAGGTTTGACTATAATGATTATCCGCGATTAATTATAAGGAAATTTGGAACAAAAAAATGAGTAAAAAGAGTTAGATGTCATTGCATATTCCCTAACAGCACATAATATTCCGTACGTCCATAGAATGTACTAAGAATATACTTAACCCCTCAAGGGTACGCATATTAATTCACTCGAGCCTATGGGTACACTGGGCACAAAATACCCAGTCGCAGTTTTTCGTTTATAATTTCATTACTAATTCAACGTAGATCTTTTTTTTTAAATTAAAGTTTATGCAATTCTGCGTAAAACGAACCCGTAATCGATTAGGTTTAATAAATCTAAAGCGGAAGTATTAATCATTGAAAAAAAGAAAAATTTTCGCGTTTTTTTATTCAATCTTCAATATCTCCGGTTCTAATTGACGAAAATAAAAATTTAAAAAAGCATTTTAAAGCGGAAAAGTAGTACTTCAACGATATGGTAACCGTTTTTTGATACGGCTTTTAGGCTCGTTTCTACCTGATCCTTATACCATCCGAATTAAGTTACGGGTCAAACGTATACCCATAGTACCCTTGAGGGGTTAATATACTGAGAACATCCCTATAATATCCTATACATTAGCGATATCCTCCGAACATTCTCAGAATCTACGTGTGCTGTTAGGGTTCTTGAATATAGATTAAAATTATGAGAGATATTCAATAATTTTTCAATAATAGCTTTTCCTACGCGATATTTTATATTTTTGCGTTCTACGCAGCATCTTCTCCATTTTTTTTGTTTCAATAAGGTTCCCAGACAGCACACGGATATCCGTAGGCCATCCGTTTTACGTCCTGCGGACATTCTATGGACATCCATGGTATACCCTACTGAAAATCCTTATTCTCAATTATGATCTCAATTATGATCTCAATAAAAACTTGTATTCTCAATTATGATCTCAATAAAAATTTTTCAGTAGGGTAGCCGTTTATGAAATTGGTGGACGTCATAAAAGCTATATCAATACATTTTGTTACATTATAACCACTAAGAATATCAAGTATCTGTATTAACTTTAGAACTGAACGAAATTGTATTGTCAAAATACATCTCATTTATACTTTCATACTTTGGAGCCCAATTTTAGGGACTCATCTTCGAAAAACCATTTCGTTAAAACATGGGTGAAGACTTTTATAACGCTGCGTCTTTTATTCCATCTTGTATGGTATTTTACTTACGAAAAATACAAGAACTCCGCGTCCATTTAGTGGTGGTGCTGCGTACTGCTCGCGGATGTAGTGGACATTATATGGACATACAAACTTGTCCATTTTGGGATATTCCTATAGTGTCCACAAATGTATGTCCTATGGATATCTTTATAAGGTCCATGGACATCCCGACAAGAAATGGACACAAAACGGATGTCCATAGGATATCTTGTGCTGTCTGGGTTTGGACCGACTATGACGATCATTCGCCGATTAATTACAAGGAAATCTGAAATGAAAAATGATTAAAAAGAATTGGATATTATTATATATTCCTTATTTAATTTGATTAACATTACAATATTCAAGTATTCTGCAGTTTAATACATTTTTCTACGCGACATTCCATAATATCGTATTCATACACGTCGCGACATCTCCCACGTTCTCTTCTTACCATCAAATCGAGAAGTCGCGATAATCGAAATCGCAGAATCGAATGGCGTTGCGATATCGATAGCACGAAGGTCGCCATTGAGGTTAGGTTACCGTCACGTTACTCGATCGCGCGTATATGCGTAACGCGTTTTATGACTTCGCGTTGAAGTCACTGGGAAGTTTCGCGCCGAGGCGTCTCTCATGATCGACGGGCTCGATCGCAAATGACAGGTCGTCCCGACGGAGTGCTGCTGTAAAGAAACATGGCCGCGAGGGTGAATACAGAACTGCCCGAGGAGAGCGAGCTAACCGTGCCGGAGCTGAACGTCAGCTGGCCGGTGCTGCAAACCGCGTCCGTTTACATCGGCAAGGCCTGCGAGTGGTACAACAATGTGAGTTGCAACCTCACGCGACTGCCGGACACCCCCGCTGGTAACCTACAGTGTTCATTGCGGTGTTCGGGCCATCCCCCTGCGAGGGGTTACATAATGCTCCGTTTCTCTGTAATAACGTTTGACGTGTATGCGTGCCCCACTGTAAATAATAATAATAATATATCTTTGGTTTCTAATGTATTTTTAATTCATGGGCACCCATAATAGGGGTGGACAAGGAGGGCCTTATGCCCCCCCCCTGGATTTTAAGTTTTTCAATTTAGAATGATTTTGATTGAAATTTGCCTTTTCTGAATAATTATTTTTCATCGTTTTATTTATATCAAATGAAGTATCTTATCTCTTAACCCTCAGTCCTTCATAATTTGAACAAAAATGGTATCCCTAAGTATATTTAAACTCTGCCCCTCCTTGAAAAAAGTTGTACATGCTTTAACTAATAACCAATATTAATTGTTAGTATTAATAAGTACAGTAATAATTAAATTTAAATGATAACTCGAAAAACTCATCTAGAACAGCATGTAAATTAAAATGCCCTATGGGATAATTTAGTCTTTTAATTGAGTTGTAGTTGTGTGTGTTCAGATTGTTCGCATAGCGCGACGAGCAAGATAAATGCGATGTTTGCAAGGAATTATGTCTTGTTAAAGAACGAGATTCTAAACATAAGAAATGTCTCTGCAATCTGATAACTCTTGAAGACATATGTTCTAAATGAATCGCCTTTTAATCGCAAGAAATTTTTTTCTTCTTTAGGAATTTATGTTGTGCAGACGAGAGGAGCACGACTTACGTCGCTGTGTCGTTGAAGGAAAAGCCGTGACCTCTTGTGCACTAGACGTTCTTAAAAAGATGAAGAAACACTGCTATGAAGATTTTAACGCTTACATGTACTGCCTTGAGAGATCATCGGGAACGTTGGAATTTTCTCCGTACGTTTATATACCAGATTAATTCTTCATCCGATATTTTGTATTAATTACAATAGCATGGTGACAGAATAATTACGTGAATAATAATATGAATGTCACTTAGATGCCGACAGACACAAGCTGCCTTGGACGATTGTGTTCGTAAGAATATGAATATAGAACGTCCACCATACGGATACTTTTGCGAGGCTAAAGTGCATAACACATCGAGGCCACGGCCACCGAAAGAAGAGCCGACAATATTTCCAGATCCAACTCCTGGGCTACCAGCCGACATACCACATGAGAAATCGAAATATCCCAGTCGCATGTGGTATAAATCTTAAAATCTCTCATTATAGTACTTTGGTCGTGTTGCAAAGATTATGTTTTCAAGACTCGGGACGCATCAGGTAACTAGACAATTATAGGGAAACGAACGTGTGTAATTTTCAGTGCGCTTACTGAACGCACGTAGAACGTAGAAACGTTCATTTCGTATGAAAACATAGAATTGTACATGTTCTGTGAATATAAACAGCAAACTAAATAATAATTTGCTTGATTATTGTTGCTACACCTTGTACAAATATAAATACAAAGCATGTAAAATATATTCTTTTTGTTTATCTATCTTGTATTTGTCATAAAATCCATATAGTTATCTATATATTAAAATATAAGTATTGATATATTATTAGACTTTGGAAAATATCTTGGAAAATATTTTATCTGTAAAAATAAGTTAAAAAACAGTTTAGATTAAGGTAGATTATATAGGACAGACCCAGTAAACTCGTGGACAGTGGAATAAATAATGTAGATGCAGAGTTTGATTGGGTTTTTCGATAAAATTATATACTTCATTTGTCATACATCACATGACCTCATAACAAAATTAATCTTCAAAAGCAGTATGAGTAAAAATATATCAACACATTCTCGTTTTGGAAGATACGTGATAATTAATCAAAAGTATTGCTTTTGTCGATATTACTACGGCATTTTATGTACATGAGATACGATCAACTTCAGCAGTCCATTTAAATATGTACCAGAAAACAATGAATATAATTTTTAGAAACGCAGGTATACAATACATGATATATGCATTGTAAATGAATACATATATGTAATATTCATTTACACATATATCACATATAATAAACTTATTGAAATATATGTGACATCTTTCTGCAAGAAGGATCATGTTCAAAACCGATTACATGAGGAATGCAATACCGGCTTCTACTTAATTCTACAGAGCATAGCCGTACGCTGTAGACATAAACACAGATTTCACTGTCACTTCGTCACAATCGATATATTCACCTAGTCTGTTGAATATCAAAGAAGAAATGCACGCGATATTCGTGCAATCTACAAGTCTTTGTAGAACATAATCATGTGTTAGCTCCATGTTATATCGTAACCGCTCCAGTTTGCACTCGGTGCTAAATGTACGCGTCTTCCATTATAGAAAAACGTCACCACCCCGCGGTATCCTGATCTCGGCACACCGCTCTATAATGTATTACAGAATTTTGAGACAATGCAGTTTAATGAAGTACGAGAATCTTAATGAAAAAGATATATTACCCTGAAATCATCCATTAAACCAAGTAATTTGGTAGTATTTTTAAACGATTGACGAGTGTAGTATGGTATCCGTACTGGACCAGGGGCAACTATATTCCCACTTTTCAATTCTGAATAGCTAACCACTGTCGACTGATACACTTGGTTGACGAAAGCTATGTCATAATTATCCTGAAAGTGGACACAACGATTATAATGCACTTTGCATTTAGTATACACATGTATGTATTTGCGTTTGACATTTGCTCCCTTACTTTTAATAAATAGGATAGATTCATCTTGGTGAAAGGCACAAATTGTTCATTCAGCTTGATGTACTTCAAGTGTTTTTCAAAGAATAAGCCGCTAGAAATAGTAAAACAAATTTTAATGCCGATTAAATTTATTCAAACTATTATCACAGTCTCGAGTTAATATTTATAATTATTAAAAATATTTTTAATGTATAATATATAAATAAAAAATATGGATAAAAAGAAGTACTTGCTGACTCCAAGTTTGCCGAATGTTCTGGTTCGTGAGATTTCCGGGCGGATGCAAGCTCTATTCTTACGCTGTTCCGGCTGCCTTATCCAATCGTCCCAGTAGCTACATAAGCAGACGATGTGTTATTAAAAACGCAGATATTACAGATCGGTAATAAATCAAGTTACAGTAGTAAAATTTAAAATTGTGCTTACGATTTGGGCCATTTTGGCGCAAGCTCCAACCATAAATCGCGCGTGAGCATCCAACCCAAGCCAGGAAAGAAATCTGTCCTATAAAGTAAATGTGGCGCATGTTCGTCCACCAAGCCAGCTTTACCGTTATCATTCCACGCTGATACACACCATAGAGAGCTATCGTTAACTAATAGGGGGTAAGTCCCCAGGAAGTACTCATAAAAGTCTGGAGCGACGTCCAAGTCGTCTATATAAAAATCACAAGCAATCTTAATTAAATATCTTATATCTTATATCTCGTAGAGATGTTTTGCATTCATTATGTAATACTTGTGCTTATAAAGAATTATAAATTTGGTTGCTACATTAATTGTACCTTCAACTATAATTGCAGTACTGTATCCAAGCTTTAGGAATACTTGATTTAACGCCCATTTATAGTGACGTGCGATTTTGAAGTATCCTCTGAATTTCTTTTCTTTAGGTGGTATTTCAATATCGGATTGATCAGGTTGCTGTGATGATCATAAAGATTTTCATATAAGAACACAAGTTGAAGTACAATCTCATTGAAAGAAATCAAGAATTCTCTTTCTTAAATAATGGATATAATGATACGCACAAATTATCTTTACATGTAGTACCTTTATATGTAGCAGCTGGTTTCTATATTTTGCTATGACATCAGCAGTTTGTCGATGATCACAGTCTTGCGATACAACTATTGGGAACTGTTCTTTACTAGGTCTTAATCTAATTAACTGGTTTAGACACCGCTCTACTGTAATGCGATTACAAGAAACGACCAAAATAGCTATTATTGGAGATCCATCGGGAAGCTTTTGCCTCGAGGGAGTACTATGTGTTGTCTCAGTCTACCGAGATTGAAAAATTGAGAATGTGAGACATTGCTGAGATTAAATAAAGATTATATTCATAAATGAAATAGCATTATATATAGATTGATATATTACGGATAAGACAACATCCTGTGTCGGCTTCTGTTCATTTTTAGACATCTTCCACTTATCTTTGTTTTCGATTTTTTGCAATAATATACTCTTATTCTTATTGGCTTCATGTTTTTTGTCATGTTTATTTTTCTCTGTGTCATCTGGTATTGGCAATTGGGCAGCGTTTAATCTATCGTATTCTTCTAAAATGACAAATCATATATTGTATTTGATTTATCTATTTTCTCAAATGTGCATAGAACATAAACTCTTTGTAACCGATCTTACTCTTAAGACGTTTGCTCTCATTGATTCCTTCCAGAAGTTCCTGGTTTATAATTATCTGCTGTTTTACTTGCTTCTCCAATTTGCTGATTTGATTTGATAGCTTGTCTTTGTCCTAAAGACAAGGATTACGATTACAATCTTAAATCTCCATACAATTGTTCATATCATTATAATGATCTTACCTTATCCTGATCCTTGCCAACCGATTGTTGATCCAAAAATAAAAAGTATGTAGCCACAGCCCATAAGATGAGGGACCCAAAGATAATACTGATTGATCTATTCCGCATGACAAAACCAAGTGTCACCTTAACTGTAACATCAAGAATACGCTGCAGACAGAAGGACACGCGAATCACAAGCCATAGAGAACAGAGCGAACGGATACTAACAGGGTTTCCACACGTCGCAGCGCACGTCAGTACATATTTATTACACATGGATTCCTAGACGTGTCTTCCAAGTATCGTTCTTTCTGCAAAATTACAACGGCTGTTAAGCGGTGTCTACAATGAGATTTTAAGTCGTAAGACTTAACATATCAGGCTGGGTCTACAATAGGATGTAGTAAGCTTTAAGCCCTAAGAAATTGACCAATTACAGTCGATTATTCTCCTCAAATTCTACTGTGATTGGTCAATTTCTTAGGACTTAAAGCTTACTACACCCTGTTGTAGACCCAGCCTCACAGTTGAGCATTCTAAAAGACCGCAATTTTCATTGTGATTGGTAGATATGTTAAATCTTACGACTTAAAATCTCATTGTAGACACTGCTTTAGGACGCACTTAGGCTGCGTTCGGCGAGCACGCATTTAGCGCTATGAGTGTGCTCTATCCTTGCCCAACTTTCAGTAGACGACGCTGTTATTAAGCCTTGTGTCCACGATGCTAGAAATCGGTCCGAAATCTTGGACGGAGAGAAAATTGACCAATCGCTTTTGAACAATTCGAACCAATTGATCAATGCGATCGGTCAGTTTTGTCTCCGTCCGAGATCTCGGACCGATTTCTAGCATCGTGGACACACGGCTTTAGGCTAATTCTACAATATGCTTTTTGCTTCTTGTTTCTTTAGAAATTTAACCAATTGCAGTTGATTTTAAGAAGAATAATCGAACAGGATTGGTTAAATTTCTAAAGAAACAAGAAGCAAAAAGCATATTGTAGAATTAGCCTTAGAGGTAATAGCGTCTCCCCGAAAGCAGATGCGTGGAGGCGTTACTTACGGGCGTCGTTATCATATCCGAATTCCTCGTGATCGCAAGTCACATGGAAGCGTCGTGTCTCGTATCGCTCGTACGAGTCATGGCAAGCGGCATTATTTAGGTACGTCGCACACGTGGACACGAGGAACTGGACTGCGTTATCACGGGCAGGGGAGAGCGATTTCAACGGCGATCGACGATGACGGTGGCGGTGCGCAGACCGCGCTGAAAGCAGATGTTCCTGAAGGCGGACGTTTGGCGGGCTGTTTCCTTGTCGCTTCCTTATCCTTGTCCTTTATTTTTCGAACGGCAATCGGCGAATTCGCCGCGGACCTCCGCGGGACGGACGTCGACGAAATCCTGGGCGCACGGCGCGACGCAGGTTACTTACCATTATAACGCGGGAAGCGACACGATGTCCTGTCACACGGCGATCCGTCCGCTGTTGTCCGTCGATCGAGCTACGCGAGGTCGGCGGCGCGGCTCATCCTCGCGGAACAATCCGTGACGGCAGGCGAGCCGAGGAAGAAGGAGCCGGAAGATCCTGACGGTGCTCTCACGCTGGTGGTCCGGGACAGCTGTCAGCGACCAGCGTATGTCGTGGGAATCTTTACCCTGCGAGTTGAGGCCGCGATAGTTCCACCGTAGCGGCGGCGCTCGGCGAATCCCACGATGATATGATGATCCGCGGAGGCGATAATCGCGACTGTGCAGCGTCAACAGTGCAGTGTTGCCAGGTATCAGGAAATTTCCCGAGATTCAAGGAAATTTGATCAACTGACAGGAAAACAGGATTTTAGTTTAAATCTACCGAAATTTTTAAACTTTTCTAATATTTAAGGAAAAATATCAGGAAATTTTATAATTTTTTAAATACGAAAGAAAGTTAT
>NJRQ01000162.1:61742-79896 GCA_003063805.1 Aphaenogaster ashmeadi | reverse complement strand
TGTCCTACATAATTATTTTGATGATCCAACAAAATTATTTTTCAGATCTGTATCTGGCCAAATTTTTTAATATTTCAGCAAAACCGTTCTTTCCGTGTAGCGCTTTCTCTTCTCGAATTATGGCCTTTTAATCAAGCACAAGTATGAATTTTAGTAGACATATAATACACTGTTTCTTTGACAAGACAATTGGGGCCAATTTAAGCCAATTGCTGATGAAAATTGTTTATCCAAGTAGACAAAAGGACTTGATCAAAGTCCATTCCTAGCAAAACTAGAATCTGAATATATGCATGATTTGAAAGACCACACGGGGTGCGTTCCACTTTAACGCTCGCAACGCTCGCGAGTCATGTCATCCTTGTTGTTTATCAAATGATAAACAAGGATAAACGATGCTCGCGAGCGTTGCGAGCGTTAAGTGGAACGCACCCACGCTTGTACTTGAAAATCAAAATAGTATGTCTTATCGTTATTCTTCGGTTTGATTGCAATCAGTTACATTTCGTTATCATATGCAAACAATATCAGATAATGTTTGGATGTTTGTATCACATTTTCTTATGAATAATAATTCGCGGAAGGCAGTTTGACCAAATGTTTTTTGAACACTGTATATTATACTGTAGATATATTATCACTATTATTTTCTTATTTTTATCTTTAATTATATATATTAATGCAAATTATATATACATGCATACTATATTAAGTATTATTTATATTCGTCTACGTAATTGACTATAATTTACTATTTGCAGACGGTGAATGAAAACTCTTTGAAGCAATTAAGTTCAATCTTAGAAAATCTGCAACAGAAGCAACCTATACGACCGACCACCTTGCCCTTTTATCTGCGATCGAAAGATGAGAAAGACGTGAAGGCTGGTAAATTTACGCTTGTTAACATACAGTTGAAAGAAAAGGATCTGAGACAGGCGATACTTTCCATTTTAAAAACATGCGATCTACCCACGACGTTCGTCGACAAAATCGAGGAGCAGAAACCTCCTATCACAAAGTACAAATCCAGATTTTGGCAACGTGCGTATTCTGGAGAAAGGATGGACTTTTCGGAGTTGGAAGACGATCCTATCTACGCGTCGATTATTATGAAACGCAAGATTAATACGGAACCAGATACGTTGAAGTAAATATAACATTGAGATATGCTTAAAATACCAAGTATTGCTATTATATTCCTACATGTGTTTCTGATTAGGGCATATCTAGACAAGCATATTAATGAAGTACATGTTAAACTGGAGGCATGTAGACCAGTGAGAGAAGAGGTGGAGAAACTGGAGAAAGTACTGTGCAGCGAGTTGGGTCTGAAGGATATCATATGGGACTGTGGCTGGAATATCGCTCATTATCGTGGCTGTTTATTAGCCTTTCAAGCCTTAGCCGAACATCATCCGGAATCGATGGAGGTGCTGAGGAACCGTACTCTCGTATTCGCAAACGATACTGGTATTAGTTTAGAAGGCAATGTTATGCTAAATTCTGGGGAAGTTAGGCACAATTGGCTTGACGTGAGTTGAAAATAATTGATTATCTTTGTCAAAATAATTGATTATATCTATGCTTTTACATGTATTAAACTCCTTTGTTTTTTGCAGCTAATAAAGAACGTAAAAAAACATGACGCTGTGTTGTTGAAATTGCCGGCGTTTGAGAAAGCAGTGTCCCAAGTACTCATCGACATTAAAGTCGGTCGACGGTGCGTAATACATCATATTATTTGAGTTATGGTAAGGCTCAGGGTGCTCTATATGTGCAGGAAATTCATGCCTAAGGTAATGGTCGGTCAGTATGAGCAACAGCTGCGACAACTCACGACTACGCTCTCAGATTATCGTGGCAAAAGAAAGTATCCGAGTTCTTGGCCGGCCAGTCTATCAGCTTACGAAATTGTCATCGAAGCGTTAGTATTGCTGTATAAATATCGTTGGTTGTGGATGACTTCAGATCTTATGCAAATGGTATTTTATGATCTTGTAGCGAAGCAGGTCCTTTGATGTTATCGCCGACCGGACAGTTCATCGTGCCATCGTCGTGTCCAAGTTTTCTCTTGGTAAATTTTATTACGGAGAATTTAGAGGAGGCTACGAAAAGACTATATCACTATAATAAGTAAGACACCTCAGATTTTTTATTAAACTTAGATCAATATAGACGTTATTACTACTGGCGCACATTTGTAGCATAAAACACGTGGAGCGAGAACTTCATCGTAAGACCATAAAGGAACTAGGTTTAGCTGCTCTTAACAAGGATGATAGCATCACGCCGGATCTGATGATACAATGCTGCGAGCGACTGCTTTTGCACAAAACGGATCTAGCACCATCGCTCGAGGGCGTTATGCTCTGGGTTACTCATTATTATTCTGTTATGAGCGACGGTGTTCTTTGTGTGCCATGGGATTGGAGGTTCTAATTTTCGACAAAAACGAGATATATTAACGGTTATTATTAAGCGTAAACGTAACGCCAATGATCACGACAATGCAAACGTTTTACAAGTCCCGAGATTTGCAAGATATAGTAGCAGTTTAGAGCAAGTAATTGTCAGGACGCATAAGATAAACTATTATGATAGACTACTATTATAACAGTCATACTCTATTAAAATAGTTACCATGTGTCGCACAGTTTGGATATTATTAATTCGCCGAACAAGAATTTATATTACTTGTGTTAATATCTCTAATTTTGTGAGAACAGCCAAAGACAAATTTCTGCAGAATGGCGTGACTTTTTAAAATAGGAAACAATCGGGTAGATAAATGTAAACTGGGACTATTGTAGATTCTTAATAACAAAATGATTACTAGTCTTGCATAAGTCTTAGTTTAGCTTAAGGGACTCGATGCTACGCGCTGTATACATATATATTTTTTTAATTCAATTCTATACCGACTCAATTGTAAATGTGCGATCATGTCCAATCGAGGACAAAATTAAATCAGATTTCGAAATAATCGACGTTTATACATTTCTAAAAATGTCGCACATTTCCTTTATTCCAAGATTATCGTTTTCCCTTACCAAACGTTTTCTCTTTTCTAAAATTTCCTTTCCTCGTTCTTGTTCTACTCTATGTAGAGCATTCGAATAGAAATGTACAAATTATTCTTACGTAAGTGATGAGATGTCCATTAAAAAACGAGCAACTTCGATCAAATTCGGATTAATTTAATTGGAGATTAATTCAATCGGCAGAATTGCAGCAAAATTTCTAATTGTACAATTCGTTGTCTAATGCATAATTTAATTTTTCTTCTGTTAGAGCGACGTCGATCAAACTTCGATTAATTTAATCATGCGATTAATTTGTCCAGTAATACCATGTATCACACATTTTATTAATATAGATAAAATTATTTATTCTTTATTTGATATATGGAAAGAAAGATTAGAGACATATTATTATATTAGAAATTTAGTTGTAAGCCGTTTGTTGTTAACTTAATCGCCAACTAAGTAAACTGGCACTTAACTTATCAAGTAATACCCCTATTGTATTCCTCTTATCACAGCAGGAATAGAATTGTTGTTGTTTAACGTATGGAAAAAGATTAGAGATAACAACTTACGTAGCTAGAAATTTTGTTCAATTTTGTTAAATAATTTAAATTTCTCGTTCTCATATCCATTTCTATCAATGTAGATTAACTGTAGATTAACAATGTAACTAACTCTTTTTATCTTTTTCTAATTCTTAAAACTAGAAAAAAGATAAAGAGTAAGTTAAACCGAGATTAAAATTAATCTACATTAATGTCCATTTCTACCAACGTAGATTAATTTTAATCTCGATTTACTCTTTATCTTTTTCTATAGTTCTAACGTCCATTTCCACCATTCAATGTAGATTAACTTTAGTATCGGTTTAACTTACTCTTTATCTCTTTCTAATTCTCGAGAACTAGTTTCTACATTGGTGGAAACATGGACGTAGGAATTAGAAAAAGATACAGATTAAGTTAAACCGAGATTAAAGTTAAGCTACATTGGTAGAAATGGACATAATAGTAAGACAGACGATTAAAAACTTGGCTAATTTTGCCCATTTTAATAAAACACTATACCGACGTTATATAAACAAATTAATCGCCGGTTAAATTAATCGAAATTGCCTATAATCTCTTTCTAGTTCTAAGAATTCGGAAAAGATAGAGAATAAGTTGAACCGGATTAAAATTAATTTACATTAGTAGAAATGGACGTAGTGCGCATTTCGCGAGGCGTTCGCGCGAACATTCGTCCGGGCTCGCGCCGGATCTCGTAACGGTCTAGTGACGCGAGATAATTCGCCGGCGGGGCAGGGACTTTCGTCGGGGCGGGACGTTTCGCGCGATCGGTGGCTGTTGAGCCGTTCCCGCGCAAACGAGCGATCGCCGCCAAAATATCCGGCGTGCATGCGCGCGACCGTCGTGGTTGCGCGGGCCGCTGGCTTCATTCGGCTTTCAGCGCTCGGTGTCGGCGTGTCGGCGTCAAACGTAGGCGCACTCTTTCACGCACTCTCTTCTCTCTTCCCCCGTTCCTCCCTCGTGCACGAGAAAAGCAAACGCGCTCGACTTTTAACAGCGAGGCACCATGTCCGGACGCGGCAAAGGCGGTGAGTAAAAAGAGGAGAAAAGAAAGGGAGGAGGGTCTCGCGCCGCTGGACGGCGGCGACGACGGCACCTCCTCGAACGTGTCCCTTTTCCAGGCAAAACCAAGGGGAAGGCGAAGACCCGCAGCAGCAGGGCTGGGCTGCAGTTCCCCGTGGGCAGGATCCATCGTCTCCTGAGGAAAGGCAACTACGCGGAGCGCGTCGGCGCCGGTGCGCCGGTCTATCTCGCCGCCGTGATGGAATATTTGGCGGCCGAGGTGCTCGAGCTGGCTGGAAACGCCGCCAGGGACAACAAAAAGACCAGGCAAGCCCTCTCTCGCTCTCTCTTCCTCGCGCTCTCTCTTTTTCTCTCTCTCTCTCACGCGCGCGCGCTTTCTCTCGCTCTATCTCTCTCGCTATCGCCGCGACTTCCTGTTTCTATCTCTCTGCGTCTCGCCCGGTTTCCTTTGCACTACCCTCGTCTCCAGGCGTAGTACAAGGGGAGTATGGATCTCCACCGTTAACCGACTTGCTTCAAGGAAACTTCTCGATTGCCCTCGGCGATATTTCTCGAACCGGAACACGGCTCGCAAGCGCGACGTTATATCTCGCTCGTTTGTTTCAAAGAAATCTGTTACGTCTCGTAATTTCTATGTTTATTTAATGTTCTATATTTTCTTTCGAATTTTTGCAAATTGTATATATAATTGTAGTTGTGCTTGGTGGATATTTATATATTTTGCGTTTAACCTTGTCCAACGTGGATTGGCTAGCTTATTCGAATATATAAATATGTAAATAAAAAAAGCTCGTGTGTTTTCCTTGTTATTCTTGTTGTTAAAGCAAAAACGTAGAATGGCTCCTAAATTATAACTAAGCTAATTTTCTAAATTATAATCTTTCTAAAAATAATTAGCACTGTCATTTCGACTTGCAACAATAGGTCTGTTTGTTTTAGCTGAACTTCTTGTGCACAGTTCATCTTTTCTCTTTTTCTCTTCAACGTGAAAAGAAGAGGAAAGAGATGAACCATGCAGGAAGTTTAGCTAATGTCCATTTTTACCAATGTAGATTAACTTTAATCTCGGTTCAACTTAATCTTTATCTTTTTTTAGTTCTAAGAATTAGAAAAAGATAAAGAGTAAGTTAAACCGAGATTAATATTAATCTGCATTGGTAGAAATGGACATAAAACGAACAAACCTAGAGTATTCATAGTCCATTCTTATATTTAAGACCATCTGAAGGAATGTCTTAAGACGTTAATACGGTTCTGTAATTGATTTATGACATCTTAAGATTATACTGAAGACGTCCTTGAATATAAGAAACCGACTATGAATACCGGTTCTAATGTAATAATAATGTGAATACTCGTAATGTTTGCTGTTGTTTCTATTTTTGTATTTAACATGTATCCCGTTGAAATTGTGTAAATAAATAAATGCCCATCTTCCACAGGATAATCCCACGTCATTTACAATTGGCAATTCGGAATGACGAGGAGCTGAACAAATTGTTGTCTGGAGTAACCATTGCTCAAGGTGGAGTCCTGCCGAATATTCAAGCAGTCCTGCTGCCAAAGAAGACCGGTACCGGCGGTTCCGGAAAGGGCGATAAAGCGTCGCAAGAATATTAAATTATTACCCAAAACCAAATCTGTGAACGTGCTCTTTTTATTCTTTTGGTCGATCAAACCACTTGTAAACAGATTTTTATATTTTAAGCTAGATGACCACCACTTTCAAACAAACTTTTATTTTTAAGCTAGATAACCAACACTTCGATTTTACGCTCTGTTAGGTCCTGTCTCTACTAGGGTACTATTGAAAGTATAATTGCCATATTTTTCTTTCCTGTTTTATTCCTATTTTTTTATTTTTTAATCTTTTGTCTTTAGCCATTGATTTATTCTGATTCTCGCATGTCTTATTATTATTATTAACGATGAAGTTAATGAAAAAGATGTATTACGAAAACGCCTGAATGTTTTGTTGAATGTAAACGATATTTAATGCAAAAATAAATAGCATTACGTCTACTACCTACTTGAAACTCGATTCGCAGATGTGTAATCCTCTTTTAAAAATATATAAAAATAAAACTTTGTTATACAAAGATCTCGAGCCTTCAATATTTCTTCTTCCAGTGACACGAATTTTTTTTGTGCAGAGTTTATAATCCATCAGTAGTCACACAAGTGAACAGCGAGCGTTTCATTGCGATTTTATCGTCTGCCATTATTCGCGGGAGATCCATTGATCGATATTACGATTTTGTATCGTCTATTGCGAGATGGTTACTGAAGAATCCTGCCTGATCCCCCGAATTCGAAATCGGTGCTCGTGAGCCTGTCGCCATCTCGCAAGCGATTCGAGCCTGCGTTGGAGTATAAGTAGCGCGTCGATTCGACGTGACATTTAAGTTTTGGACGACGGTGCTCGTCCCGAACGACTATTTCAAGGTGGTACATTCGCCGAACGTGGCAGCGAGCAGCGCGAAATGTCGTCGGGCGTGATAGACATCCTCGTGGACATGGGTTTCAGCATGTCCAAGGCGTAAGTTCGTAGATAATAGACGTCACGTCGTCGGAGCCTAACCTACGTTAACGGTTCGACGGTTTTGTTGCAGCGAGAAGGCCTTGGAGATCACCGGTAATAAAGGCGTGGAGCCGGCGATGGAATGGTACGGGAACGTTATTGTCTATGACTCTCGTCGCGTCGTGACGCTATCGATTATTTTATTGCAGGCTGCTGGCCCATTCGGACGAGGCCGAGCTCGCGCCACACGAACCCCCCGTAGGCGAGAGTGCTCCGGCGCTGCTTGCTGACACACCGATACAGGACAACGTTGCTGGTGCTAGCAGTCAACCGGTATCTACCACTGAAACGGCCAAATCCATGAAGTGCGATGTGTATGTTGAATTGCAAGGATAAGGCTTCTAAATGCTGGAATATAGACTTGCTTGCTTACACATCGGGATTGACGCGTTACGCTTTTGCGTGGAATATCACTATTTTGTTGGTATATATATATGTTTTTTTTTTCCAAACTGTCTTTGTAGATGTGGAAAGCTCTTCAAATCTAACTTAGAAGTTGAATATCACGCCACAAAGTCTGGGCACGATAGATTTTCTGAAAGCACGGAAGAGAAGAAGCCACTCAGCGAAGAAGAGAAGCGGGAGCAGTTGAAAATGCTGGAGGAGAAGTTGAGGCAGAAGAGAAAGGAGAGAGAGGAGCAGGAAAAGAAAAATGCATTTGAAAGGGAAAAGAATAGGATACGATCGGGAAAGGAAATGTCCGAAGCCAGGAAGAAGTAAGGGAAACGAAATCGATAGTAGAAGGAGTATGCAAATCTATATTTTATTATTTATATGGAAGGGGTTTTATATGGAACAGGTTGGAAGAATTAGAGATGCAGAAGCTTCTGGAGCAAAGAAAACGAGAGAAAGCAGAGGAGAAGGAAGCAAAGCAAAGAGTTAGAGCGCAAATTGAAGCCGACAAAGCGGCAAGACGAGCTAAAGCGGCTGCCGAAAGCAATCAAACGGTTAATACACCTCCAGCTCCGGTAACCGCGATACCTTCAACCGCGTCCGCGCATCATAGGAAGGATTACACTGAAACCAGGCTTCAGGTACTAATGTAAGATGTGTATGAGAAATAAAAAAATATATGGACCATGTATTCTTCAAACAGTTACATTTTAGCTTAGGCTTACCAATGGACAAACCTTGACACAAAGCTTTGGAAGTAAGGAACAATTGTCTGCAGTGAGACTGTTTATTGAAATGAATAGGACAGATGATATTGGCCCCTTCCAGCTAATGACCACTTTTCCCAAAAAAGTATTTACGGACGAGGACTATGATACACCATTGGATGTGTTAGGTATGCTGTATATATTGATAATTTATAGTTACATACATTGTCACATATATACAGGGTTGGGAAAGTTACTTTATAAAAGTATCTAGTTACAGTTACAGTTTTTTCATTGAAAATGTAACTAGTTACAGTTACAAGTTATTGATTCTGAAAAGTAACTTGTTACAGTTATAGTTACTTAAAAAGTAACGAGTCGTTACTTTGCAATTACTTTCTTGCAATGAAAATAAAAAGGTAATAGAATTTTACCTAAAAAAATTTTTTTTTGTTTTCTCCTTTCCATTCGTAAGTTGTGTCGCAAGTCGAGAGCAATTGGGAGCATGTGCATTAGATTATAAAGTGTCGATTACGATGTTTATGCACAAGTGCAAGACCGCCCAATGCAATTGCCAAAAGTTTGAAATATATATAAAGTAACTATTAATGTAACTATTAAATTTGTTGCTAGTTACCGAAAATATGTAACTGAGTTAAGTTACAGTTACAGATGGAAAAAAAGGAACGAAGTTAAGTTAGAGTTACCGAAAAAAAGTAACTGTAACTGTAACTTCGTTATAAGTAACGAGTTACTTCCCAACCCTGCATATATATACATATATATATATATATATATATATATATATATACAATTTACAATAATTCCTATTATTTATTGGTGCAATTGGTGCAATATTCTAATTAATTGTGCAAGTTTATTATCTGTTATGTGATAACATCGTTATAATAGTGACATGCATATTTAGCATGTAAAGAATTTTCCTGAAGATGGCACAAAGTATATTCTTGTTTTATTTGCAGGCCTAGTACCTTCGGCAGTCGTGACCGTTCAAAAGAAGGTGGAATGATGTAGCCAGTAATGCCCTAATTTGTAAGCAAAAATACTAATGTATATTATCATACAGATTAATTATAAGACATTCACTCTAATATAATGATATTCTTTATTATAAACGATAAACTCGTGTGTGATACAGGAATTTCTTTTCGATTTATAAAATTGATTTTTTCGTGGTCTGCTTTTTCTTAAAAATATTCGTTGTAAAGAATATTCGTTTTATATAGATAATATTCGCGTTATAAAGAATATTATTTAAAAAATAACATTAAAAATTTTAATGATGAAAAGCTTGAGATTTTTACACATTAATACTTATCATTTTTAATCAATATTACTCTTTTATATATGTTTTCTGTTTTCACGTTTCTTTGAACCATACTTGCAGACTTCATTTAATCTAGAAATTATGATAATGTCTCGATCTGAACTGTATTTCTAATGTTATTTCTTTAATATTATTGATTAAGAAAGTTAAAAATCACACTTTTTAACTCATAAAGATTCATTGTTGATTTCTTATGATAAATTATTCTGAAATGGATCTGTACATTGTATATGTGATATAATACTATTTAATTTTACCTAGCTTGCACACACACACACACACACACACACACACACACACACACATACAGGGATACATACATAATGATTTTAATACTACCGTTATATCTGTGTTACATGATAACTTGGTACGCGACTAGGATATATTATCTCTTTGGATTTATCACAGTTCGTAGGGAAATTACATATGCCATCACAGTCTACCAGTTGCAATGTCTTGTCGAAGCAAATTCTTATCTCTATCACATATGATTCACCCGTATTCTGGAAGAAAGTAAAGTATACATTTGTAGTAAAAAAAATATTATATTTATTTTTTTATATCTACGACTTTCTTTTATATCCGAAAAAAATAGTTCAAGTATAGTTCATCTACGTTGAAATAATTTTTGGACTTACCTGGTCAACCGTACACATTATTTGTCCCCTTTTATTCAATACCTTTTGAATTCCTGTGAATATATCTTGTACCATATATTTTTTACCTGGCAAAATATTTGCTTTCGCAAGTACGTCTATCATATTGTAGTTATCGAGTAATTTTAAACCTGTTTTGAAATAGTCAAATTCACTGTTTAAAGTTTTTACTCCTATTGCACAAGTGCCGTGTTTATCCCACTCGTGTTTCCAGAACGAATAAGGTTTAGACCCATTGTGGATATCGATCCAGTTTTCTTTTAATTCACTTTCTATGGGCGCTAGAGTGTTTGGATTAAATGGTAACGATTTGTTACAGTACAGTGGGCCTATTGTGTGGAATTTTGTAGGCCAAATTCCGTGAATGGTCCATTCCTCGCGTTTGGGTAACAAGCAACTGCGTGTCACGGAATCTTTTTTCCATACGAAACAAGCTGTCAACGGCCATATCTGAGTAAATATTAAGACATCAAATTCATTGGATCTTGGGCTTGTGTTTTTTCCTGAGAATTCTCTCCTAAAACTAAATGAAACAAAAGTCATACTTTTTAAATTACAATTTACATCATTCGTAGAATGGCTGCGTTTAGGCCGCGGCCTATACCCCAAATTGGACCTAAATTATTTAGGCCGATCGCTGTAAACACTTGGTAGGTGACCTGACCTAGCTTTAGGTCAGGCCTCGCTTTTTAGTGACCTGACCTAAAATAGGCCGCCTGTAACTTCGGTGTAGGCGCATGTTACAGGCGGCCTAAAGGCTTACTAATTTTCTCGCTAGGATTTGCTGCGTTGTAACTGTGTTCAACTATGAAAATAATTTTTAAAAAATAAAATTTCGCGAAAATAATTTAGGTCGCTTACGGTGTAAACACTTGGTGGCCAGACCTATTTTGGGTCACGGTATAGGTCAGGCCGCGCATAGGTCTCTCGGTGTAAACGTAGCCAATGTTATTTAAATCATTAGAATGATATTTTCAAAACAATTTATATCGATCTAGATTTTGTATATCAAAAAAATTTTAATCGGATCAAAAAGAACGTTTATATAGTCTCTTGATTGAGCCAAAGAACAGCTTGTCTCGCGTGTGATTTAATTGATTAAATAATTGAAAGATATATGTGCGCTGTATCAGTAGATATCAATAGAATTTTCCTTTAAAGGTGCGTTAATAACACTCGTTGACACGTGCACGTGGCGCGGGTGTGCTAACGCTAATACACATTATCTTCAGTTATCGACATGTTGATCCAACGAATTACATAATATTTACACACTATTTCGAACAATTCATTTTGACGCCTTTATCGCAGATGTGTATCGTCATTTTACTTACCCATGCGTGACGCACAGTAGATAAAACAAGACAATAGACGCTATGCTATACTTGCGCATCCTGCTGGGAAGTGAGAAATCGTTCCACGTGAAGAGAGAGAGTGGAGACTGACCTGATGGAGCAACGGAATTAAAGGCACTTAATGCTCCCACTACCTTTCCGTTACCACCACCATCTTCACCGTTCTTTACATTGTTCGGACAGCAGATGGTATTTTCTACCTGTTCTTGTTGCTGGTTCGACGCACCTGTATACACTGCCACGTGTATATATCTAATAAAGCGCATATGCCTGATCACGAGCGTAAAATATAATTGCGTTTACTATTACACAAAATAATTTGTAAAAAATAATTTAAGCTTACTACAATAAATTTTAGAGAAAAAAATTTCTATATTGTGATGTATTTTTCTTATAAAATCGATCGCGTTAAATATCGGTGTGGTAATAATTATTTCCGACTGTTTAAACAATTAAATAATTACTTATAATCCAAAAAATAATATCTAATTACTACTAATTCAAAGAGAGCGTTTATAACATTAAGGTTATCACATTACATTCTATTTAAAATTTTGTTAAAATTGTATTGAATAATAGAAGAGTGAAAATTTATTGGAATTGATACGTCGTTGTAAACTGCGCATCGACTGGTGTTCACGCATCGGATCTTCTAACATTGTTTATCTATATTTATCGTTTGACGTTTTCCTATTGTCCTATACGATGCGTGTCTGATGATAAATAATTGCGGTATTATCGCTGTGTCAAGCTAGATGCTTAGAAAATGTTCTGTAAACTTGCGAATATGCGTATATTAGCAATATAGTGATGACATTAGGTAACACTACCATCTTCTTTCATGTTCTTTCATATAATAATCTTTCATATTCGTTTATAACGAAAGAATCGTTTTTTACACTTCGGACAAATCGGTATTGTAACGCACTCTATGTCTCATACAAAATCGAATTTAATATTTTAATACAATTACACATAAATTTTGTTCGATGATAATTAGCCACGGTATTATTGACAGAAATATTTTATTTTACTTTGACGCGATACTTATACAATATACTTATACAATAGCTTTGTCAACATGGTAACAGAAATAATTTAGTAACAGCACATAATTTTTTTTTATTTAAAATTGTATAATAGATTGTCTATTTTATTTTTAGTACAAATTATTCTATTTTTTTTTTATTTTATAATATTAATATTATGTTAGACATGTCGTTGTATCGACAATTTTGTACCCTGTGGCAAATACATTTCAAGTCTAGAATTTCATCTACTTAGAGAGCATCGGGCGCGCGTGTAATGTCGAGACGAGCGCGAGAATAAAGTACTAACGATCACGTACTGAAATATTGGGTTTTGATGAATCTTCCGATTATCTGGAGCATCCGGAAAGTTCTGTTTGGTTGCACCCTTTGCTTCAGCAAATAATATAAGATCCCCTTAGAAATAATTAAGATGACCAAAAGGGCGGTTATATCCAGCCAGAAATTGGAAGCTGCCTCCAAACCTGGAACGCAGACAAATTTGCTTGAACATTTCAGACATTTACAGATTATTATTGAGACACGAAGCTCGCGGAAAATCGCTAGTGCAGAATACACGCGCGATGTGTGTAATAGCTGCTGACACAGATATAGAGCGTCTGGACTGATTATGCGATCTGCGAGAAGTCAGGGGTCAATAGATTCCTACCTATCGTTCGAAGGATTTCCTTAGGCGAACTGAAGTGACAGTAAACTTCTTCCGCTGGGCAAGGTAATCTTGGTCTACCGTAACCGTACATGGCCGCTGTGAGAGCCTCCAATCCGTACCGGATGTAACTCAGATACATGGGAATCAACCGGTAGAGCGGTCGAGGACTCGGGTCGCCGAAATCTTGCACCGCGACTAACATCAAGGGACAACTAAGCGCGGGTCCGGCAAATACACTATTCTGAAAAAGGATACAGATTGTTCATCGATCTCAGGAGAGCTCTTCCTTCTCTTTCGCATCATACTTGCAATCTTGAACGTACCACGGCATTAAATACGCTGGCAACATTATGTCCTATACTCTCTGCGATAAAGGCACATACGAAGCAAGTGCCGAAGAACATGGTGCTTCTATGCCACTCCAGCGGTTGCCCCGTGATGAAGTAGACTATTGTGAGATATAAAATTGCTAAAAATATCTGGAAAAGGATCAAGAATAATTTTTAGAACATTTGGATAGATAACTGATTGGGATCAAGCTGAAGATCTAATGTAAAATAATGAGACGTGATCTCTCTGCTATAAGCAGCTTAATTCCTTCCCTCCATAAAAATTACAACTATAACGAAGCTGCTTTTCCAGAAGGAAGCTAAGATCCACGTGGGACCACTTTTCTCCAGGAAGCTAAGACTCAATTCGAACTGTAGCGCCACCGAAGAAAAAGAATCTCTCTGCTAAAATATCTATACTGTAAAAAAGATGGGTATAATTTACAGAAGACCAACCTGTGATGGTATACTGACTATTGTGAAGGCCCAATAATACGCGCTAAAGTCATACCACCTGTTGAAGTGTTCCCGTTTCATCCTCTGGATTTCCGAAGGAACTGCAACGAGAAAATAATAAATAACGAGATGAAATACGATTTCGATGGCTTTAGAAATAATAGTGCTTTGATAATAGCTTTCTATGTCTTTACAAATCGCGTTTTTAAGAAGAGAATGTTTAGATATAATTTTTGAACATAATTCTAATTTTTGTGGATATAATTCTAATTTTTAGATATAATTATAATTATTAATGATAAATAAGTATCATAAAATTGTGTTACGCTTCGTTGAACGCGTTTTCTTACGGTGAGACTTTCGTATCAAGGGAATATCCGTGAATATAAAATAATCGATAGGTAAACTTTTGATCAGTCAGAAAATTGATTTTTATTTTCTTATCATCACAGAAAAAAATAGACAGCCAAGTTATAGCTTGCTAATGCAAGTTTAATATTTATATTAAGCAGATTTGATAGTGTAATAAAGAAAATATGCTCATAACTGCTTTCAGACATATTTTCTTTACTATTCTATCAAATCTGCTTAATTATAAATGTTGAACTTGCGTTAGCAAACCATAACTTGGCTGTATCAACTAAACTATTATTTCCGTATATGCATCTTATTTCTAATTTTCTACACGCAGAAAAGAATTTTTCCTTACAATACAGCAGCACCGGTAGCATAGGTATGAACATAAAAACTATCAGGCACGCGAAGCAAAAGCCGAAATTGAAGAGGGCCCTGGACCCGTCGTTGCCCATATTCCAAAATAGCCCGCCGATTACTAATCCCAGAAAGATGTGCAGCGATATCTTCAGATACATATAATTCTGTGAACACACAGAGGAATCTGTTCATTGCGCGATCCGCTCGTTTTGGAAGAGATCTGGTTAAATATCTGATAACTTTGTTAGCTCTCGTAGAGAATGTCTACGTTTTTTTTTCATCTACAAATATATAGCTACAAGATCATTTGCGTGTATCGTGTTTGCAGATCTCTTGTGATTTGATTACTTACCCTCACAGCACTGAACATTACAATAAGATTATAGGGAGGTTACAATCTTACACATTTAATGATCATGTTACTGGTATATACCACTAACCTTACAATATAATCTTACATTATAATATTGTCGGAAGATTAATGGAACCATATTTCAATATTTCAGTAATCTTACGCGCAATATTGTCGGAAGATTAATGGAACCTTATTTCAATATTTCAGTAATCTTACGCGCAATATTGTCGGAAGATTAATGGAACCTTATTTCAATATTTCAGTAATCTTACGCGCAATTATCTCATTTTTTGTGTATGCTGAAAATATATATTACAAAACTATAAAATAGCTTTTAAAATATTAAAATAATATAAAATATATATATTAATAATATAATAATTATATATATATTTATTACATAATACATATTATAAAACATATCCCTTATAGAAATGTATCACTAGTGAGTTAGTGATTTATTTTGAGTACTTAAATTACTGATGTACAGTAATTTCTTGTGATTCAATTACTGAGCTTGTAGTGATTACAAGTACTTCAATATTGAAGATTTCAGTGATTAAATACTGCTAATATTTAACATTAGTGTTGAAATATTGAGGTATAATACTGCATCATATGCAATTATATATTTTTATAATGTCTTGCATATTATGTTATATTATATTATTTTTTATTATTTTCATATAATAGAAAGAACTGTGGCCGGTATTCATAGTCCGTCCTTATTTTAAGATCGTCTTAAGTAATGTCTTAAGACGCTAATATGGTTCTGTGATTAGTTTATGACATCTTAAGATTGTACTTGAGACGATCTTAAATATAAGAACTTATGAATACCGGCCAATGTCTTTCTTAACATATAGTCATGAGCAGATCCTCAAGCTAGATGTTCCCGTTCGATCATCAAGGTTAAGCAACGTTGGACATGGTCGGCAGTTGGATGGGTGACCACTTGGGAAGATGTATGAATCACTGAAGAAGTACTTGATAAAATCGCTAGTATTGATAAAATACTGAAAAATCAATAGTTTAATCGGTTTTTCGCCAATAGTCGAATAAGACAATATATAATATATTTTTTTGCAAGGGTTATTTAAAAATAATATTTAAAGGTTCTTGGCATGTTATATGAATATTAATACAACATGCCCTGCAAGGTCTCTGGAATGTTAAGGGAATGAGTTTTGACGAACATGCACATGTTACTGGGAGGTTAATGATAGGTTTATTAATCTCCGTGGAATGTTACAATTTTACAATTTAAGATTATTGTAACCTTATGGGGACGTTGATGTGCTATGAGGGTAGTTACTAATCACAGTAAGCAAAGTCTGTTAGCATATTTGAACAAAATATTGCGACAAATTGTACATCAACTGCGTTTATATTAAGCTCGTGTTCTGCCACAGAACATCTGACATCATAATCTGACAGCAGAATGCCAGCGCAGAAACCGACTAGCATTTGCCATTTCGTAACCAGTTAAATGGATACGAAATGATACAGAATTTAAATGAATGATACAGAATGTTATTTAAATATGAAATGCTAGATTCTGCTCGGTTTCGGCTGACAATTCTGTTAGCAGGATCTTTTTATATTTCTGCTGGTATTCTACCGACAAAATTTGTAACGAGCATTTTGCAAAATTTATTTTCGATAGATTTGGTTATCTGGGAATGCAAAGTACGTTGATCTTACTCTGTTTCGATAAATCTGTACCATCATTCTCTTCACTAGCGTGCCGAATTGATCGATCCACAAGATCTTCGGATAATACTTATTATCCAATTCGAAGTCGCTCTTTGATCGAGAAATTGGAAGTAGCGGTAGCTTCGTATTTACGCATGCAACCATCCGATCGATCAGATCGAAACCGTAATCGCCCGATGAGGTCTCTATTACTGAAACAAATATTTGACATTAATGTAACTTCATATATTCGGACGACGTCATATCATTTTTTATTAAAATCGAACTACGTATAAATTTTTAATTTTTAAAAATGAAATTATAAATTATTCTTAATATTCTTAATATTTCTTAATTCTTATATTTCTTGGCATTACTCGTAAAAGAGACCATTTCATGACCAACCCTACGGAGCTCTATAAAATTAAATCGTTTTTGATCGACATTTACTACATATAAATTCCTAATTAATTCCTAAAAATTAAATTATAAATTATTAATTCTTATAATTCTTAGTGTTATTCATAAAACAGATTTCGAAGCTCTATATAGAGTTAAATCGTTTTCGATTAACATCGAACTATCAGTTCTTGGATTAATTAATTCTTATTTGATTAATTCTTATTCTAATTAATTGTTACAAAGTAAATTATGAATTATTATAACTCTTAATTCTTGTAATTTTTTATTGTCATAAAAAGAGATCTTGAAGCTCGGTAGCGTTTTTTTAGCCTACTTTATTCAATAATGCAAATGAGTTACGTGCGTAGTAGTAATTATAAGTAGTGATAAATGATGCACGTCATTTATTTGCATTAATTTAAAGTAGCCGATGGCTACATTTCCTGAGTCAGATATCCACCGCTATTTCGCGCGCATTGCATCGCGAAGTGAAAAACACGATTGCACAGGCGGTAGATTCCAGCACGCGGCACGCACGTAAGATTATGTCGCTCATTTGCTACAACAACGATATAACTAAAAAATTATCATTTTGTGTTATTTGCAAAAAAAGGATGGGTCTTTGGAGTTCTTATTACTGGTAGAACGACATAATTGAGTTTCCAAAATTGAAAAGAAAAATGAGAAAAGAAAATTTTGCATCAAGAGTGTCATAAGTCAAAAAGGGTTGCTCTTAAGGGTTCATTTTTATAGTAGGTTTAGAGAATTTAATACACTGAATGAAGAGATACATTATTGATACTTTTATTCCTCTATAATCAGCAAAATCGTATCTAAAATAATA
>NJRQ01000162.1:0-10783 GCA_003063805.1 Aphaenogaster ashmeadi | reverse complement strand
GAAAATAATTTTGTTGGATCATCGAAAGTAACTATGTAGGACATTCAAACATGATGATAATGCTGCAAAAAGTTTTGATATTCTAGCAACTATTTTGGGCATTGTACATAATTATTTTGCTGACCCAACAAAATTATTTTCAGATCTGTATCTGGCCAAATTTTTAGATATTTCAGCAAAACCATTTTTTCCGTGTATATAATCATATATAAATGTATAGAAATGTTATATATGATTATATATGAACAATTTTATGTATGGACATATTTCATACATAATTATATATGTTTATATATGTTTATATATATGTTTATAATGTTTATATATGTTTATACATGTTTATATATGTTTATACACATGTTATATATGAAAAATTATATATGAAAAATTTTTTACCAGGAAGTTAACGTCTTAAGACGCTAATACGCTCTGTGATCGGTTTATGATCTTAAGATTGTACTTAAAACGATCTTAAATATAAGAAACCGATTGGGAATATCGGCCTCAATGTCAGATCGCCGTACGTGTCGCGAAGAAGTTCTCAATTGCGGATGCACACAACGCGATACCGCGCGCACAGGCACGCTGCACCGGCTAACTATGAAACCGGTTTGGAAAATGCGATAGAAAAGAAGCGAAATAAGCGGCGAAACAACTTTTACGCGGCAACAAATACATCGTAGGTCACGTTGCTCGCAGGCAGACTGCATCGAACCTGCCGAGCTGTGCTACTGCAATGCAAACATTGCGACGATATCGAAAAGCATTGATCTTGAGACGCAATTGGACAGCCGAAACTGGATGGACCTCGAAAGAAATCGAAAGTGATTCGTATCACCGGTCGCATTTGTGTTTTACACGCGCATTTATAATTTTCCATATATATTTTCAGATTTTAACAAAATTATGCGCAGAATACTCATTTGAATAGACTGCAACGTAAAAACTCGACTGTGAACAAAATAATTTATTTTAATTGCAGATATTACTTTTTGCATTATAATTGACTGTCTCGATCGAAAAACGATCACGCAACGTCGTTGTGACGGGCAATTAGTGGTCGGATCTGCGTGTCGGCTTCTATAAAAATGTAACTGTCGAAAACCGGTTCGAGCAGCTTGATCCGAAAGCGTTTCTCAGCGAGGTATCATTTGCAACGCCCTTGTACGTACGATTTAAAGACAAAGACAGCAAAAAGGACACGTGTTACGCTAGTTTCTTGCTGACAGTTGTTCTTACAATCTCTCCACGTAAAATAGAGCGGTGGCAGGAACGCGCCTTGACATCGCGACTATGCTCTGCTGTTCGATTTGTACGCAAATGAGAAGGAAATTTTTTTGTGACGACGAAATGCAAAGTAGGAAACCTCTGACGTCGATGCTCGTAGCATTTTGAAAGATAATTATTTTTTAAACAAGTCGGTTCGGGATTCCTTAATTTATTTAAGTAGATGTATAGGTTGTATTATTTGCGACATAATATAATAAAAAAATATATATATTGCGCCTTAATGAGCTGGAAGAAACCTAAGTAAGTTTTTTTGTAGTGATTTACATAATTCTTCTGAAGTATCCTTGAAGAAGTACAAATGTAGACTGTTTCATCAAGCGGAACGTTTTAGTAGCAGTCAACCGATCGAAGATGATATGCTGAAGTAGAAAGTCTATGCCGAATGAGCTATCAATTTTTTGTAAAATAATCCCGAACGCTTTCGCGGAGTGGGTTTCATTTCAATATGATGTGCAGTTGAATGACACACGGCTGTAAAAAGAACATTGACGCGCGATATACGTGGCTATCACTGTCGCATGTAAGCGAAATTTTTATTATCTCAAATATCAACGGCGGAATTTTCCTGTTCCGTAGCAGTTTCGTAACGGTACAAAACGCAAAGAAAGTGAGACCGTATAGCGCCGAAGAAAGCGAGAGCGCAGTATGGCGAAGAAAGCGAAACGTTTGGACAAAAAACTGAAAGTGCTCGATGAGGTCATGGCGAGATTACCCGACGAAATCTTCTCCCGAAAGAGATGGTGCGGTATGTAGATTTGTACAAATGTCCCAATGTGTGACTCTGGTAACGAGTTACAAATTTGAAAGCTGAAGTATTTTCGCAGAGAGAAAGAGAAAGGGACACGCATTATTCTCTGGTTATCGTTCTCCCAATGCGTGTCGCGTTTGTTTATCGGCGTATGAATGACAGGTGCGAGGATTTCTCGCAGGAAATACCTGTTACTCGGCGTTTCGGCTAATAATCTGACGTAAATCTTAAGGAAGCGCGAGATCCGACAAGACGCTTAATATACTGATGCTGGAAGAGACTGTGAGTGTTCTGCGAGAAATTACATAAAAGAATCGCTGGCGATTCGAATTCAGTCTAATTAAATATTTTAAACGGGTCTTTGAGAAATGGTAGTTTGCACACTATATGCAATTTTTATAGCAATATATCAAGTGGTAATTGAAAAAAATACATGATTTAATGTAATTTTATATGAACGCAAAAGTGATTGCAAATTTATGAAAATCGTTTTGGATGATAAATTAAGAGAGACTGGGAGCAATCGTTCATTGTTCCCGAGTGAATTTCCTATCCTCGGATTTCTTCTTAATAATCTTTTGATAGTAATACTTAATACTTTTGATAGTAAAGTTAGTGACAATGTAGTAACAATTAAAACAAGAGTGTGTGTTGTGTGCAGTGTGTTGTACATAGGAACACTCGAGTGAATCACAAAACATTATCAGCAGCAACTTCAACGATAGAGAATGAACAAAATGACCTTTTATCTACTGCTACTACCAGCTTATTTGTATATCTGTGGGAATATACATTGAATGCAAACTAATATAACAAGATGACAAGTATGTGCGAGCTTACAACTTATTCTAACGATTAACTTGCGCAAGATTATATTTTATTCGAAACACGCACACACGCCTTTCTCGTTTAGCGCCACATTACATTATTATTTTATTGGCAGTGACTGTATCGTATGTGGAAGCTCCGCATTGACTCACTTGTATCCGGTGAGGATATTTAGGAGCGTTGACTTTCCAGCGCCTGAAGGGCCCATAATAGCCGTCAGCTCGCTGGACCGCAGTCTGCCGCTGACGGATTTGAGGATCGTCTTCACATCTGAAAATGGAATAAAACTTTTAGATCCGTGAAAACTAAGGGTGAATCTTAACCCACGAGGTGCGGTATGTGATACCGCCCGCAGTTTTCAAGATTCCTCTTTTTCCATCATATTTGTCAGACTCAATTTTTAGAATTTTAGTTCTTAAAAAGGGCAGAAAATCATGAATGTAATTTTACAAACATTGTAATCGAACTGTAAAAGAAAAAAATAGAAATTAATATATATATCTCGCACTTCGTGGGTTAATATTTTCTGTCTGTCATAACATTCCGATAACTTAGATCACTAAAAGATATTTTCGATGAATTTGCGTAAGATAAATTAAGTGGAGAAACATGGAATGATTATCATTTAACAAATATTTTTTTATGTAAATGCGGAAGATAAAAAGCAAGGATATGTTTTTTTATTTGATCATTATATTTATTAATGTATCTTCGGATTAAGATATTCAGTCGTATCTTGAAAACAAGCTTATGGCACGCACATATTTGCAGTGGCAAATAATTAAATATATTAATGTACACTCTCGATGAGCACTCACGGATTAATCAGAATTAAATATTTTTTTTGTGCGATAATCAGTCAACCGTTGACCGTCGTCCAAGATGGCATAAGCGTAATCTCTGCTTTTTATAACATCGACTACTAATACTAACTACTAATAATTTCTCGAGAATATCGGACAAAGAGAATAGGACAAAGTCCAACACAAATAAGCTCGTATATTGCATTGCATTTGCGTATGTAGCCAATCAGCTCGTATGATTCACATGTAAGCGCAAGGCCGGAAGAGCGACTTTAATTGATGAATCCGCTGCAGTGTAGAAAGCTAAATCGTTGCGTCATCTCAAGCTCGGTTGTTAATTTTGATCATTGAGCGATTTATATAATAATAAGAAAGATGAAGTAATTAGAAACGATCAAAAATTTTTGATTATTAAACGAATATATAATCTGTGTACCTTTTTTTTTAATTCGTAATTAATTATATAAGGCTTGGCCATTAGTTGTTTCTACACTGAAAAAAAATGTTGTTGCTTCAATTAAAGTCTACGTCATGGGCTGCCACAAACATAAATAGTTCATTTAATTGTATTATGATTGGATCAAATATTTAGATTATTAAAAGAATAATCTAGATATTTGGTCCAATCATAATACAATTGAATGAACTATTTCTGTTTGTGGCAGCCCGTGACGTAGACTTTAATTGAAGCAACAGCATTTTTTTCTCAGTGTACGAATCTTGAATCTCATAATAAATGTTTTAATTTTAAATCAGAATCATGGCAAAAGAAATTCATCCACGTATTTTCAAACAAGTATCTTTCTCGTATCGTGTCAAATATAAAATACTTTTTTGTTACCAATAATATAAGAACATTCTAATATTCTAGAAATGTGGGAATCCCGTTCGATTTCAGAAAAGTTTCCTCTAATACATTTACAGCTTATTTATTGTTCTATTCGTTATCGATTCGACCGAAAAACACGTTTTATTTTTTACCGGCTAAAAAAAGACGAAACAAATTGGTTTTCAACCCGAAGCAAATTTAATCTTGTTTGAATTCTGATATGCAGTTTTCCTATTTCTGCAAGAAATTGGTGGAAGAATTCACAAAGCGAAATTCTACACGGAAGAATTTACAAAGCGAAAAATAAAAATATCTGTCGCTATATAAAAAAGAAATCTGTTAACCTGACTCGATGCACGTCAGAAGCGATAAGAGAATACGATTGTTTTATTAGGATCGAGTGTCGTATATATAACTTGACCCCTCGACTTTATAGCTCTTGATTTCACTAGTGTTCTTATTTCAAAATCGTAAGTAGAAAGGTAGATAATAGGTTGAACGCGGCGCTTTAGCAATCGCGGCCCCTTAAACAGAAACACTTGATTTAAAGGCTACTATTGCAGCACATGCGTGTGTCCCAAGGAAAAAGACAACGAGCACGTTAATGTATTGTTGACCGCAAAACTTTGCATATTGTTTCCCACGTCACGAACTGCATAATCAGTGAAACAATGGACTCTACACAAGAGCTCGGCAGAACGGTTCTCGGAATCTGTTCTTGACTTTAAAACTTTACTATAGAAACTACAAAAATACATGAGATATATAAAATATATAAAAACTATACAAATCGTAGCTGTATAAAATAAAAATCTGATATTTTTTAACTATTGTAATATCTTCCAAAAGTTCATTTTATAGATACGCCTTTTTTCCGATAAATAGAGATTCTTTAAAGAACACTTTAGTCTATGAGATCTCCGAAAGCATCGCAAAAAATGTTTCGCTAATCGTTAGTCTTTAATTATTAGGCAAGGAAGTGATGTTTATCTTCATTCGTCTGACCGTCTGGATAAGGTATTTCGTACGAAAGTGACAGTCAAAATAATCGCTTAAAGACACACTCCGTATTACGTCCACGTGTTATCCTGCCATAAGACTGTGGCGTTATGTATGCACGTAAAGTGGCAATTTAACGCTCCTTGAGGAAGATAAACGCCACCGTTGTCACGTACGTCATTCATATGAGTATCCTCCACTTGGCCACCCGGCTGCTCGCTACGTGCGCAAATATTTGCGAATCATGAAGATGCATAAAATCGTAATGACACAATAAGACGCTATTTCGATTTCAATTCAAGGCAAACCGGTCTGCCTTTGCATAAATATTCGCCAGGACAGTGTTCGGGAATTCTAGGATGTAGATCGAGCGACCAAACGGACCATATGCAAATTTCTGAATATCAAACGCACATTATTCAGGATTTGCAATAAATAGCGTGCAAATTAATTAGAAGCTCTAAAGTCGATATATCTTTGTCGATATATGTTTAGAATCCGTTTATTATGTTAATCACCATATATCTAACAAGTTTTAAAAATTTTTATAAATTTTTTGGATACAATCATATTATAAGTAATTTGTGTGATTAAAGATCGTACAACCACGCTTCAGACTAGCCATCGATTTTTTATTATACTTATAAATCCACTTCATCTACTACTGAACAAGATGCTATTTATTTCTCTAGATTAAATAATGAGAAGCTATACGGGAAAAACTTTGTCTTTTATTAACTACAATATTACCTATCATTTTGAAATGTGTGTCACTCTATCTTGATCAGATATATACATTGTTGCTGTTTCTAGGAAATCCGATAACGCATCATTCTCTTCGCATGGACTCTCAACAGGAAACACGCGATTTCTGGAATATCCTGTATATTCCCCATACTCGACAAAGTTAACGCGAGGCGTTTATTGCCTCGTAAGATAATTTCGCTATGACAGTTTATCAGTATATGACGTTTATTGCTCGAGTACATAATATTATGGCCGCACATATGTATGACACGTTGATCTTATATAATTGCTTTTTCATGAATCAACGTTATCCTACACATATAATGCGACGTTATAGAAACGCGAATATCGCAGATCGTAAATTATTACAAACCTATCTAACTCGGGTTTATCGTATCACTTATAATTGGGCCAAATAACAACTATCATTGCTGATTAAATAGGGGCATTTAAGTCGTAAGGCACTGATATATATATATATATATATATATTTATTTATGCTAATGATTCATAAATATAATTAACGTTTCTACCGTTAAAATTTCTGGCATATAATTTTTATAGCGTTTTCTACTCCGTATTCCAGAGTACGATCATGTGTTGTAATCAGAAAGCGGGTTCCGTTATCGCCCGGATAGAGAGCGGTTTGTTTGAAGAAAAAGCAAAATATGCAGAGTGCAAGTACTGTTGACCCGGTCTTTGTTTCTCGAAAAGCGAACGTAGGAAGCAATGACCCGCGCATACTGATGACTGCTTCGTCAATAGCGAAGAGCTATGTGCCCGATTAATATAATTAAAGTAAGCGCTACGTCTTCGTGGAAAGATTTGCGGTCATATCCCTAATATGCAGACTATTTCGCAAGCTTTGGAAAGTGGAGGACAAAATACGGCAAATCATGTATGGCGAAGGTCGTCTAGCATAGGCAATGTAGGTCAGTAGGTTTCTGATATGTGCCGCACTATATCATTTTGATCATTATTGTTGATACGTTGTGTGCTCATCGTGACTTTCTAAAATTATTATGTTGCGTGAAGATATAAAAAATGTAAAAGTTACTCCCCACACAAGAGTCATTCAGACTCATTAAGCTTAAAAGCTGATATTAATTAATAAATTTTATTTATAAAAATAAAATACTTTAGGCTTCGGCCGGCGTTACTGCGCAGTTCGCCCGCATAATTTCAGGATGACTGTTGCTCCTCCGTGACAACCGAAAAATATGAAGTAAATATCTACGTCTGTAATAGCGCCCACGTGCCACTAATTGCACCATTGTTTGCTGTCAATTGTGAGCACGTACATAGAATATCGCCGACCGTACACGAACGAGCCTTCGAGTCGGACCTATGAGCGCAGTAAGAACGAGAGGCGAATCGAGTTTGCCAATTTCGAGTATGGAAGAAGCTGCGCGACGAATTGCGCAAACTGTGGATTGCAAAAATCTCGCTATGACATACACGGCGGTTTACAGCGCTAAAATTACGCCGGTTGCTCACGCTACATGTGTTATGTTTGTGCGCGTATGCGGGTATGTAGGTCTGTATGTACAAGCAGAGAAGCAGAAATGAGAGAGAGAGAGAGAGAAAGAGACAGAAAGAGAGATAGACGAGAAGATCTCAAAATCTCATGCCCGGCTAGCTGTCTTCGCGAGGCCACGCTAAACTTTCTTCATTTTATTTTGCAACCGTGCGGGTACAACAGCGCAATAACGCTTCACGTCTCATCGAGACGCTGTAGCCTAATTTCGCAAATTGTATTGTATATCGTGACATCAACCGTGACGAGCAATCCTATCTGTATAGCTTCATATTCGTATAGCTTCGATAGTTTCAACACAACATTTACACAAGACAACGCAAGATGATCTCGAGAAATCTTCAACGTACGAAATTGTTCCTCGCGGCATCTCCGCAGGCCGCTCTGAAGAGTTGCGATTATCTCGAGGAGAACGAAAAATGCTGTAGACATTATCTTCTCTGAAGAAAATATCGACATCGAACGTTTCATTAATGTAATAATTTTGTGATGGGGAAAAGTGCCGAGGATTCGTACCGAATTTCTCGAAATCTTGAAATATGCGTTCACTCGTGAGATGGTCGTTCAACGCTCTTAGCTCGTCGCTATTCTTATACATTATTGATAAACGTTTTAACGACTGCAAGGAAAATGATAATTGCGAGCAAGGATGTTTGATAAGAGGAATGCTGAACGCTCAATGAGTCACCGTGTTAGGTTTTATTATGTGGACATCGCATTGGTAGAACATAGGTAATGACATAGGAATTTCTGCGTGAAGATAGATCATGATAAAGATCATAATAGAGAGTTAAAGTATACAGAGTGGAAAAAGCACCTGTAATAGGAAATTATTGTTTCATGAAGCAGGTATCTTTACTTTTGGCGCACGTCGGAATGTTCAGGCATGCGATGTAGGTTGTAATTATTCTCTTGTTCTCTAAACCGGCGAATAACACGATCGGTGATTTCTTTCAAGGCCTCACAAGGCACGAATTCGACAAGTGTAAGCCGAAGTGCACAACTCGTGCTTTCCGCATGCCGCGATCTGTTTAAAATGATATCAATTTATCAGCGCTGCATTGTGACGTGTAAAAGGTCCGAATTCGACAAATACGTGCGCACGAATAATTTTACTCGATCGAGAACCTTGTTTCTGTCAGAGGCATGCGATTATATTCCCCTTATGCACATTTTTGTAATAGTAAGACAAGTGGACTTGGACAGCAGATGAACAAATATCTTCTTGTCGTTAATGATAGTCCCCTCTGCCTCTCTATTGTGGTACACCGATAATTTTCGGTAAGATACCCTAAGAGATAAGATCATCAAAGTACAATCGTACCTGCATCCACGAATGCACACCTACAATCACGTGTTCCACGATAACAATTATCTAACGCCATGAAAGTGTCGCTCGGTATCTTTATCTGAGCTATGACAATAATTATCGTTTGTAATGCGCGTTTCCCGAGCAAACAAATTAGTCTTCCGATAATGTTATGCATTAAACGAATGATATTTCTTGCTCGTCTATGCCGAGTTACGAAAGCGTCCGAGCGATTGATTATCAAAATCCGCCGATCGTAACGTCTATCACTGGAAGAAGGGAAGAAAAGAATGCGACGCGCCGTCATCCGGTGCTTAATTGCCGGCCATCCTCGACAGGAAGATGAGTATTATTACGATGGGTATCTCTCTGCATGATAGCATTACTAGAATAACATAATAGTATCTATGTCCTGGATTACGTGGCCGGCTATATGTAGACTCCAAATAGCGACGTCAAGGCGGCCTGATTTTCAATTTCCTCGAGATGACGTGATACCGGCGCGTTGCAAAAAATATTTTGACTGTCACGTTCGATGGCACGATAAGGCGTGATTGATCGGTATCGCGTATCTTCGCAATCTGCTATACGTAACGTAACGTCGTACAGATGCTTCTTCTTTAATTATCAAATAACGAAATAGCTGTCACTCAAACCAATATCTAAAATACTCAAAGTAGTACGATAATCCACGGGCAATGCCGGTGTGAAACGGAGTTTTATCGTTGCAAGCGAAACGATTCACTTTGCGCTCGTGCGAGAGCCAGTGATAAGAAGGAACAAAGACTTTCCGATGGTGTGTTTACCGCTCGATATATTATTATTGTACATTTATCTGTCGATTACACGTCGATTCAAGTAACGCGCGTTTCAAGCAACGCTAGAGAGGAACGTATTCCATTTCTTGAAGAAAATAAGTTAGGTCAAGAATTATGTGTTTCTTTGTAGGCTCAAGAATTACGTGATTGACGTACCTTGGAAGCCTCTGAGATATTATGTCGTAATCGACCTTCTTACGAAATTGCGATCATTAATCCTATTCGTAAGAGCCAAGCATCGAATTACTCCTCTTATTGCGAATTCTTCATTGAAAACTTGCAGAACATGCACGTCGCTTATATTACTTACAAATCGGATCGTGCTGACGCGAATAAAAAATAGAGAGGTGACGGCAATTGTCCATCGCGATTGCCCAATGACCTGATTCGTAACGAAATTTCATCAAGCAGCCATAAACGGTCGATTCTGATCCGATTAATCTATTTACGTACTATCGCAAAGACTGATCCGTTGCGGAAGTATTTTCATGCGAGCTATAAGAAGAGAAAGAGGCAAGACGAATGCGTCATGTTCTCAGCCTATAAATAATCGGAAGTAATCTATGACGTGTATTCATATCGTAAAACATGCAGCGAAATGTCGCGTGTCGCGAATATAGTTTTGACCGCGATACAAAGGGTATTACGGAAAATTGCATATGTAAACGATACGGCTTCCTAGCACTATTGTTAGATTATCGATCTGGTGCGCAGTGGTGCATTGGTACTGGACACAACAGGTGGTATTGTTTAGCTTGCGTCCGCGAATCGATCGTGTCGGAAAACTTCTTAGATGATATAAATAGAAATAAGCAGAAATAAGCCTAACAATTTTCGTGTGAATTTATATACATTTTTCCAGTTTTGCAAACTGC
>NJRQ01000161.1:394283-439414 GCA_003063805.1 Aphaenogaster ashmeadi | reverse complement strand
AATGCTATTTCTTAATTTTTCTGAAGTAATTTGTTTTCGAGATTCACGCTTTTTATATCTTGTAATTATCTAAATTGGCATGCTTGTGACGTTGCGTATAACTGCAACGAACTACAGCTACGTCACATAAATTATACCCATAAATTAATTAGAATGATGGTACATGCATTAGCGCTATTTTTTTTTGGTACATTTAAAAATATAGAATATCGCATTACTAGACTATTACGAAATGTATCCGTTAATAAATGGGTCCTTCTGCGAATCGGCATTCTCCTTCAAAGGGATTTTCGTCATGACTCTTCATCATCAAAACGATTATAACTTCTAAATCCGATTTACCTCGATCTCAGCCAAGGCTAAACGAACCCCGCATTCTTTCATAGTCAACAGGAAGATGATTTGTGTTGTCGGCGGCTCATGCGGTTTTAGTTACGCACAATTCAAATAAACCGTACATACGATACAGATTGTTCTTAGTAACAATACCCACAGGTATAATTATGGACCATCTCAGAAAATCAAATTTGCAAGCTATCACATTTTCTCAGAAAATCTAATTATTTCCTTTTACAAACGAGTGTATAGTGTTAGTGATGACGTAAATAGAAAGTGTTGTTTAAAGATGTATTTTAATTGATATGTTGTAACATTCGTATGACGCATATGAAAGCAGCGATAAAAATGACAACAATGATAAAAACATTAAAGTTATTTTACAATACAAAAAAGCAATAATGCTCTATGTAATTATTTTTATTATAACATTATCAATTAACAAATAGTCGGTTTTACTAAATATATTAGACATTTACCTTATAGCATTAAAAATTAATATTACGTTGTCGTGTTATGAATCGCTCATAACTCGTTATCATTATTACTTTTAACTCTACCTTATCATAAAATACCATTGCAAATTACAAAACGCACGATCTAAACATGATTATCGATCATAAAAGGTATGTTAGAATAATTTTTTGCCGTTAAATCTCGAAAAATATGACGTTATATGTTATTACATCATGCACTTGCTTAAGATACTTGGAAACTCGTATCGATGTTTTTATAAGCAAGGTGATCCGTTCGTGATCGATGATAGGATATGCGAAAATTTACACACAAGCAAAATTGACACGCAATAATGTGATTGCAACGGATTTAACCGCAACGAAGCAAACAGGAAATATTAACCGGATGGTTTGCATATGCAACTTGATCGTGATCCTCAGTACAGTACTAATCATTAGAATCAACATTTTGTGTTAAATTTTATATTAAATAGAATATATGGAAACATTAAAATAAGAAATGTAAATGAATAGAAATAATATTCATCTCAAAATTAATATATCAATAGCTTTTTAATCAAAGAAGATTTTAAATAAAAGTGTTAAGAGAGAAAGAGAGAGAGAAATTCTTAATTAATTTTCGAGTAAGTAGAAGCCACAGAATTCTGTGTTTAAAAATCTCATAATCTTTTTGTGATAAGATAGGTCTGATAAATATGGCGAGAGAGAATTTTGCAATTTCAACGTTAATTATGAAAAAGATATATGTGCTCGAGTTGGGAAATCCTAGCAAACGTCATTCCATGTTTAATGTATGGAAACTGTTTAATTACAATAATAGCTCAGTGCCGGGGAATCATTCCATTATATTAGTCAAAGTACGTGACGTTGCTACGATTACTGAAGACTATGACGTTTCTAGAATATACGTGGTGAATGTGATAATGTGAATAAAAAGATTGAATAATTAAAGATTACTAGATTAATGATGCGTTAGTGAACAAATGAAGATGCCTATATGTACCTAATCTGCATAAAACACCGTTTGGAAAAGGTAATTACCGGTTGATGCAATTTCTGAGTAGTCGTTTATTAACATATTTTAGTAGCTCTTTGATGACAGATCCTCATTCTTTTTATTTTCATCGTTTCCTTATAATCTAACAGCGCCTTGGAAGTAATGAAAAATAGCTAATTGGCAATGCTATTAATTTATGCGCTATTAATTTTTATGTCTCACACACCAGTTATTTTGTTTTCACTAATATTTATATTATTTTTATGATAAGAATTTTCTTATTCTAAACGCGATATGTCAGAAAGAATTTTATTTAACGTATTTCTTTGACGTTATCATGACACAATGATCAATGATGAAAAACCACAAGATAATTATTCGCGCACAGAAATTACGCAGGCCGTACATAAAATTATCAAGTTCATTACTTTTCATTGCAATTTCCTTGCTTTCAGTTTCATTCTGTGTTCGTCTTGGCAGCGTTCTCATTGACGCACATGCATCCTCGTCTTGAAGAAAAGTATTTCAAAGCTCAAGTGCATACGCGCGCACTGCCGGGGACTCCCTCGGAAAATCCAAAAATCAGCGTCGGCCGCTCGGCGCGATGCGGCATGCAACGCGTGGAGGAAAGTAGTGGTGGTGGTACGTTACATAATTACATCAGGATCAAACGCGTGTCGGATAGATGACTATAAAAGCGGCGAGATTAAAGGATTGGCATGCAGTGCATCCTGGGAACATCGAATCCCGTCACCATGGCAGTTCGTGCTCTTAGCTTAGTGCTCCTGTTTACATTTGTTACGGTCATCTTCGGATTGCCGACTGCTTTGCCAGGTGAGAGAACAGATCATTCATTGCATATAAAATAATAAAGTAATATGTTGTTGAAATTATATGATTAGACAAATTTAGCAATCATTTAATTCAATGTATTAACTTAAATTATAATAATCTTTATGCGAGAAGTTATTTGATTATATTATACACGGAATTTCTATTAAATTGCGATTATTCGATTCGCGATTCTTCAAATAAACTCTAACAAAAATAATACTTGTAAAGCTACAAAGCTTAATAAACTTTTTTTATTTAGATAGCATTAATGTTTTACGGATCATGCAGATTTGCAGAATTATCACTTTACATTCTTTTTATAGATGACAATTGATATGCACGTGTGATATATTTTGAATATTTTATTCAGTCTTATTATTTATGTTGTTATTAGTTTTGCTTGAACAGTTCTCTGTTCATTCGTCACAATTTCAAACGATTCTTTGAAGAATTTGAAAAGCAATGAGCTTTGTGATCTATGTGATTGATATTCCATATGCAATAGGCAAGATCATTTTTATTTTCGAAAATAACAATGATGTCAGGATGCACATGCTGCCATACAAATCCAATCGCAATTAATTTAAAATTCTCTATACGTCAATTCACGTCAATCGATGTAACTATCGTATTTCTGTTCACATAATAATCGATTCATTTTTTACGCTATTATCAGAGATAGCTGTAAATACACATGAAGAACGTACGTTGTCGACCGAGTTGCTACCGCCGCCATTAGACGAGAAAGAACACCATGCTACAATCTATATAATTAATTTGTACGCTGTAAAAAATGGTAGCAGCAACGCATCGGAGGAAATGTTTCAAAATGAAGTCGTAGAAACGATACCTGACATAATGGGTGAGCGTAAATCAATGAACGATATACGAATGTTTCATATCTTTTCGGATATCTTTTAATAATAAATTCAACTTGATGTTAATTAGTTGCAAAATAACTTTATTAAATTATTAACTATTACGTTATTATCAACTTATTAACTTTATTAAATTATTTTTATTAAAATAATCTTATAAGAAATGATGAGTAAGGGCGAACGGAGTCAAAAGAATTCTTAGAAGGGATTTAAATAAAAAATATGCTTGCAGAGCCGCTGGTCTCTGTTCTCCTAGTAGTAGAAGACGATGAAAACGAAGAGTTAGAAAATCATCGGCCCGTCGACCTCGATGAATTTGCGGAGGGATTGGAAGGCCAAGGTTTCAAGGTCGACAAGATCGATCTCGACAGCAAGGCGAAAGTGCTTAAGATGAAATTGGAAAAGGCGGAGGCGCAAAGTATGATAGACTCGGCTTTGAAGGGTAATGAGAAGAGATACCGTCAAAAGAGAACCATCTGTCTGAAATGCGGCGGAGGAGGAGGAGGATGGGGTGGGTATCCGAACGGGGGTGGACAATATCCAGGTGGTGGCGGTGGAGGGGGATGGGGTGGGTATCCGAGCGGGGGTGGGTATCCTAGCGGGGGTGGGTATCCTAGCGGGGGTGGGTATCCGAGCGGGGGTGGACATTATCCTGGTGGTGGTCATTGTCCCACCTGTGGAGGAGGAGGAGGAGGAGGAGGTTATCCTAGTGGTGGTGGTGAAGGTAAGTTATGGTACTAATTGCGAAGGAGAAGAGTAGGTACTACTAATCAACGAATACTTATCTGCTAACGTTAATATAAAAGTATGCTCCAGAACTGCCGTTATATTGTTCTTTTTACTACGGACTTATGGCCAACTTGAAATCGATTTTTTCTAAATAAAAATGCCATTGCATGTACAATTAATAAAATAACTGATAACTATAGATATAAGACTCGTGGAAAACTAAGCTTTAAAAAATAAATAACAAAAATCATACCTTTTAATTAGTTTAAAATTTAACAGAATTTTAATTTAAAGAGTTAATTTAACAAAAAATTCTCTCTAGATTTTAATCTCTATGTCAAACAAGATAGATGTAATTAAAACAATATTTAATATGATTAAAATATTGCATTAATTGTTGCAAAAATGAATAGCTTGCCATGTTTCTAAGAATTGAAACGCATGATCAAACCAATTTCTATCTGAATTTTTAGATATAACAGCTAAAATGCTTTTCAATTTTTGCATGCATTATCTTGAATGAAAAATAAGTTAAGTCAAATAAGAAGTAAATTATTAATCTTATACTTGCGCATCATGCTTTGAAGAAACTCGTTTGAAAATAACGCTTGAACACTAATAAAAATTTTAGTGTATTTAATCGAGTAAATTGAAGAGAGAGTGAGAAATTGCATGAAAAATGCTTATTCTTTTTCTGACTAATAAAATCATAATATTAAGTAAATCCCTACGTATAAGAAAGATTAGTTAAGATATTAGTTAAGATAACTAATAATACAGTTAAAATAATCTATAATATAATAATCTATAATATAATAATCTATAATAATAATAAATACTAATTAAGATAACCAATTATAATTAAGATATTAATTGACAATAACAAAAATTTATTGCTCGCTTAGCTTTTTTCAGCTGAAATTTGCAACTCATAATGACATATTAATAAATATAACGTCAAAAATATAATTTCTAATTATATAACACATTGCTATTGCTAAACTCCATCATAATCGCGCATAACAGGGGCACGCTTTGTCTAGGACGTCCGGTAGCAGTAATACCAGTTGTAGTCGTACCTATTACAGGAGGCCATCGTGGTCATCGTGGAGGGTATGGAGGAGGCTATCCACGTGGCGGCGGCGGCGGTTGTAATCGTTGCGGGTATTAATATTTTCTAAACGCAATAAAAATTGTACAAAAAACCATACAATTATTGATCATCAAAAAACTAATCCGATTAAAACAATTTTAATAAGCTGTATTTTTAAAAGTTACTACGTTTTTGCTTTAACGTCCAAATCGTTTTTAGCGGTTAAAATTGTTATTTATATTTTAACTTGAATTATATATTGCAGAAGAAAAATTTATAAACTATCCAATACTTGTATGGTTTTATATCATAGATTCACGCTTAGTCTTTTATTAAAATTTATTATTCTTAAATTATTCCTATTTAAAATTTTATACGTTTTTAGCGGAGGCGGAGGCGGATACGGAGGTGGATATGCTCACTCCTCTGCATCGGCCCATGCTTCTGCTGGAAGCTGGTAAGTATTTTATCTGAGACGATTGTTTCATTATCGATAGTTTACATTTGCATCGATTAAAACATCGTTTCCTTTTTCAGGGGGAAGAAATGAGCAGAGTATATATAATCACGTAAACGTGTTGCCATTAATGATTTATGCTGCCTTCATGTTTAATACACGTATACAGTACAAAAAGAAAACGCGGATTCTACGACTACTATGAATCTCCACAAATAAACGTTGCGGTTATTAACATAATATTCGAAAGTAGCTTTAAAATATTGTTACGTAACGCGTTTCTCTTCATTCGTTTGTATAACAAACACTTGTACTGATGCACGGTGGCCGCGAATAAATAACAAAACAGGTTTGGCTCTAACAAAAATCACGATTCACTGCGTTATTCGGACGTAAATGACTTCTTAGAAATAATTACGAGGTTCGTGATTAGTTTTTCATGGATCTTCAGCGGAAGAAGCGCTGCGTGTTAACGAGACGTGTTGCGTCTGCGCTCCTCGCGTGGATTTAATAGTCCATTAATTTCTACGCTCTTCTCGATAAAGCTGCACTTATGATAATAAGACAATCTATCATCGCTATTATCTTTTTTTTCGTTAACTCGCAAATCCGCGAAACTGGAAAATTTTCTCGGAGAAGACCTTCATGTTCCGAGGGACGCTAATTCGTTAATTTCTTCTCCATATTTAAGCAATTAAATTTTTTAGTATGGTCACGGCAGAACTTCGAAGATATTCAGAAGCGATTATCTTCTGAATGGAATCAGAATCAAACCTGTGGGGAAGTATGAGAGTCGTAATATAAGACGTATAAGACGCGTGAAAGAGATTATAATTTGACGACAGGCGATAAAGTTCATCATCCAAGTTCGCGAAGCGTAATGCATGCTCGAATCCGTTCCGCGTTATATCACGTGGAACCCGTTCCGCATTATCAAACCGTTGTAATTCACTGGTACCCGCAACCGGCGGCGCCATAATCTCGCTCGGTTCTTTTCTGGCGTGGCGTTCCGCGATCGGCGTCATAAGTAATTCACGCGCGTTTCTATCGACGGGATTTAAACGCCGCGGCCGCAACCGGGCTCTCTATAAATACGACCGGTATAAGACCGGCGGCACCGCAGCATCCACGGAACGATTTCAGCGATGCACCGGCCGACTGCCCGTAACAGCGAGTGGCAACAGTAATTACGGCGCGAGTTGGATAAAAGTAACGGTAAAGTCTTTCGATTCCTTTCTTCATCTTTCTGGACAGGGAGAAAGAGGGTACCCGACGCGGAACGAATTACTCGCCGAAACGTGAAACCGGATCGAAGCACGAAGGATCGGAAGCGGGTTCCATCAGACAAGCGTATTTATCTCGCGATGCAGCTGGGCGCGCTCGCACTTCAAGACGATGATCCCTTCGGTAACCTTTATTGGCATGATTAAGTGCTGAAAATAAGAGTACCGCGTCCAAAACGCGAGGAGAGCAAATATAAGGAACGTAATTCGCTTCGTGCCGATTAAAGTGGCCTATTCGCTGGTCATTTGCTATATGCGTCAGCAACTAATTTTTTCCCTGTTAATTTCACGGTCGTAACTACAACAATTACGGATTGCGTCTTAAATTCTTCAGGATTTCCTTTATCTACATCTCACTTACGATCAACTCCACCTTTCGTTTTTCAAGACTCCACCTTCGAAGCTACTATTATTAAAATTAAGGTCAGGAGAATCGCAAGAAAGAGCAAAAAATAGAACTTGAGAATAAGTAACTAAAAATAAGAAAGAGAAAAAATAAAATAAAAATTATTTGCAATGCAAAATATTTGCAAAATATCTCATTTATACGTTATTTTATATAATGTATGCAATTCCACACGCATCTGAATTAAAATGAATTATTTCAAAAAACTTCGTATAATTAAAAGAACAATGCAGTTAAAACAGCAATCCGTTTAATTAGGTCTGAACGAAATAAACGTGAATCTAAGTGGAACAGAGACATCACAATTTTTCAAGATTCTGCGAGAATGTATCTGTAAAAATTTGTTCGACAATCTGACATTTCCTTGGAAGTTCTGGACAACAATTACTATGGACGGTTTTGTAAGAGCGACGGCACACAACGGCCTGGAGAAAATGTGGGTCTGCGGGTCGTCAAATACCCATTCACTCCGATCGATCGCGCCATCGTAGGCAAGGACTCTTCTTTTACGATCGCGCGTATTTTCTGGTCATTGACCGTTGTCGGGCGGCGAACTCTCCGCGACCACAAGTCGCTCTACTGCCAGGAAAAACTGGGCGAACCAGGGACAGATCGTAAAAAACTCACTCGGGCGAGTGAAGTAATTGTACGTTCGGTGGCCTCCCTCGACTTCTCTCGGGGCACTTCGAGAGTGCCAGAAATTCGCACGTGCGCGCCACTTTCAATACATACAGCTTATTATTAAATATCTCGAAGTGTGCTTCTGCAGTTAAATAATGGAGACGAGCATCTTAGCTGAGCAGCACGTAATTATATTTCTGACATGTAATTTTTATTTCGGAACATTGGCAATTTGTGTCTTGTTTTGTTCGTATAATGACGAGATTAAATAAAAATGTTAGTACACATCATAATTTTCTTTCTATATATTTCATTGTTTTTTTATCGTTCATCGACGCTAGCATTGTTCAAACATCGTTTGTATTTTATATGTATTCATAGTGATTATACGTTACAAATATTTAAAGTATAAATAACATACACTTTTGAAATATATTTACTAAAAAGTAAATGTAAAATATTTTTCCAAAAATAGCATATTGCAAACTTGTTAACCAGATCTTTATAATAAAATGAGAATGCAGTTTGTGTTAGTAATTTATGCATTTTCAGACCATTTATATCCGTTATATTAAAACGTCAAGGAATCATTAAATCATTATCATTAAAAATGATCGTGACAGGTTAATGATAGTCTCTACCTATAAGTCAATATACTAACTAATCCCACGAGATTGATAAGGAAGTTATTCTAAAAGCTAAAACCGGATTCGTGCGACTGAAACTAATTAACGGTTTCTACATCGTATCATGTCAACGAACGACAAGGCATTAAACGGTAAGAAATAAAAAAGTCACAGATTATTCAGATTATAATCGAACTGTCGCCTAAAGATACAGTGATACAATCATAAAATAACGTTACCGTAAATCGAGTCACATATTATCATAAGAATGTAGGTTACACAAATTGCAAATATTTCACAAAGACATTGTAAATGAGGCATTTGCCAAGATTAGTTTAGTTTTTATCCCTTTCATTGGGTTCTAGAATTGGAGAGCAAACACGCCCATTTGAAACATTAATCACTGTTGTGTGTGTAGCACGCGACCTAATCCGCTACTTCATTACTTCACTTTTTATAATGATAGCATATATTAATGCTATCGGTAAATTAATGACGTTACCGTAGATTACGCCGGGCAGGTGAATGGGTCCATATCCTAGATACGCCAGGTGCGAGAGTAAGTCATCTAATCTCACTTGTACAAAATAAAACGTATCGTATAATCTCTATTAACCTTTGCGCTGCGTTGAATTATGCTCGACACGCTTCGTCGAATCTCACTGTATGTAATATCCAATCTAACTGTTATGGGCTCATCTTGATGATCGATTTGAATATCTAGCCAAAAGTAAATATCTCGTGCAAAAAAGCAGATTTGTATTTCATACATCACCGTTGAATAAAGTATCTATTTATATTTATCTTGCATTTAAAGAGATATCTCTATATCCTTATAATTTTATATATAACAATCTTTCATGTTTATTACAAAGATGGACGATAAAAGATAAAATTAATGCCAACTAATTCCAATTAATTAATATAAATTATATCCAATTAGTTAATATAAATTATATATATATATATATATATATATTATTTATTAGGACCAAATTGGAACATCTTAATAATTATTACGCATCCTAAATGTAATTATAGTGACTGAGTATTAATAGCACAGTGTCGGATGTAGTTTTATTTTAGTGCAACTCGAGGCACGTCTACATAAGATATGGGATATGTCAAACGGCATATACTTCACTAACGAGAGCACTCGCAGCAGTCTCGGACCCTTAAGCGTGATCACCTGTTAGCATCCGTCCAGCATCGGCAATAAACGTAATAACGATAAGATAGCAACTGGACGGGATGAAATATACCATTTCGTCGCGGCGCGATCACACACGCGAGCGCGGAGTCCGCGCCTCGTTTTCTACGACTCAACGCCGCGTGACTCAAGATCGTCGGCGATTAGAGCACACGACCAGGTTTTAATTTAATCCTCCGGGAGTCTCAGGGGGTCGTAAAGGGAACTGGTTGCATACGATTGGAATTTGCATAGGAAAGCTCGCGGTACCGCGGTGCAACGCACGAGCGACGTCGAGCTTCTTCCTTTTTCGCTTGTTCGCGTCGCGACGGAACGTCTTTTTTTCATCGCGACTTGACAGTGCGCGAGACGCGGACGCGTAACATTTTTCGCGCGGCGATTCCGTGTCTAAACGGGAATTCCGTGTTAGGCGATTGGCATGCAATATAACCGCGTATTCGCCTGCGCGCGCTACTTTATCGATATTACGAGAAGGATCGAGGTCATCGCGATTTTTTAAGATAAACGCATCTGGGAAAGCGAAAGAGCGAAGCTTAGCAAGAACATAACCAGGTGTGTCGAAACGCGTAAATCAGTCGATACAAGATCGGCAGATCCACAGGATAATTTCAGGCGACCTTCGTCGATAATCCCAGACGGCCTAGATTACAATAGAGCCATCCTGCTTGGCAATTGCAATTGATCTAGTCGCGCCACGTTCGACATAACACGCATGAGCCGCATGAGGATCAGGGGCGGGCACAGGCGCGACTGAAGGCTAGTAATTATTCACAAGTCGCTACGACAACGCGCCACGAATTAATCCTGAGTGCGATTGCATTTTAATCTCGACACGTTTCTGACGCATTCTTTTCCTGACCGGTTGCAGCATCAATATTTTCGCAAGAGCATTCATTACACTCTCGTGCTGCTAAAAGTCATACCTGTTGATTTATTATTATAATTATACGCGTTTCGATCTGTGTGATCCAACAAGTTCGGTCTGTAATTTATTTATGTGAAATGGGCGTTTATCAGCAATTTATTTATAATAATTTCATATTGCTTGTGGCTAAATGATACTGATCTTAACCGCAATTGAAAATGCAGCCACACATCAAATTCAAAAATCCAGAATTGAAGATATACAGCGACTCTATAAATCAGAATGCTATTTTATTAAACGAGATTATACGCACACAGAAAAAAAAATGATGTTGTATCAACAGCATTAAGTCTAATTGGAAATAATCTTGTTAATTCAATAACAATTTTAATAAAATAAAATACGTATTTGTTTCATTAATAATGTTATTGAATTAACAAAATTATTTCCAATTAGACTTAATGCTGTTGATACAACATCATTTTTTTCCGTGCACGTATCCAACGATACATATATGCGCACATTTACTCTGTATTCGTTACCTTCCCTTGCTCGATTCGATCAAGCGGAAAAGGGGCAGCGATCAACTGTGATATACTATGATTGAATGATTATTACATCGCGAAATGAAAAGTGACACAGTTTTATTTTTCCCATTGTGCTATGCAATCCCTTGAAAACTTCAAAATAAATTAACTAAAACTGATTATTTTCTATAATATTTTACTCTCAAATATTATAATACATTACATAAGATCGCATAAACCGTGTAAAACGGTGTATTCGCTTTACCAAATTTTGTTAACAAATAGTATCTTTCCTTGTCATCTCTCACATTTATGCTTTTTATTGTCATTGCATCAATTATTATATTATATGGTAGGTAAAAACAATTACAAAAATGTATATTTTGTATCGTAATATGTCCTATGATAAAAATTTAATAGTGTGTCGGATAATCCTTTAGTGAGATAGAAACTCCTATTTGCGAATTAATTTATACGAACGATGCGGTTGATGCTTACTTCGATTTAGTGGAAGAGCGAGTACAACTTGTTACTCGAAGCAACTCGTTTCGCAGCCTATCAAGGCAGACCAGTAGAAATGGCGTAAAATGGAAAGTGACGTAATTTTAAATCTCCCTTGGATGCTGTCACGCGAGCAAGCGAAGATGATAGCTGAGTCTCGCGCCTGTCATCACCTCTAGGAAAGAGACGCATTGATGCGACGAACACGCAAGACTGAGGGTCGAATAGTGATCCTGACCTTTCCCCCAAGATACATTAATATTTCCAAGGCCCATCGCATCGCGATAAGATGGTATTAAAAAGAGAAGAATCCTATCATCTTCCGATAGATTGTAATTACCTATAGAAAATTACTTTATTATTGTGAGAAATATATATAAAAAACTATTTTATTATGGCTACATTTTTCGAAATAAAAAAATTTTCTAGACTGATGACAACGATATATCTGCTGTTATCTCTGCAGAATTCACTTCTATAGAGCTCACTGAATTTATCTACAGAATTCATCTATAATCTATAATTTACTGAATTTATTTATACAAATGTATTTAAATATTTGAAATATTCAAAATACTTTAAAATATTTTTCGTAGTAGTAGGAAATAAGAAACTACGCGATTAGATATCTTCAATTCGCGTCGGGATTACGCTGCGGGGGAAATATGCGGCTAAGATTTTTAACTTATAGTAATATAAATAGCGGATCGTATTTCATATTAATTCCTCCGCGCACCGGCGCTATTATCTGAATTATGTTCTTCACGATAACGCATTTACACGGGAACGATTACATTCCCGTTTAAACGCGCGAACAAGCGCAGACAGATCTCGGATCTGTGGCTATAAAATTAGGAATTACCATTTACTTAGCTTAGTCATGTATTACAGAGGAGATACTAACTTATTTTTTCATCATAGAAAGTGTCTCATCAAGATACAATTTGCATCCAAATATTGCGCGACACATATGCCTATTTGTGACAGCTTATTCACGCTCGCGGTTTAATTAAATTGCCCTATAAAATAAAATTGATGGGTAATATGTTTGCATATATCATGACAAGCGTGAAGTACGAATTGATGACTCTTGCAAAACGTACAACCATAATATTTTTCACAATAACAAAGACGGGAAGAAACGTTTCAGTAACGGAGAAAGAACGCGAAAATCTAAATGTCAAAGTACCGTATCACCCGCAACGAAGGTGCATCATAAAAAACAAAAAGTATTGTCGTATTACGAAATGGAGAAGGGGAACTGCTACGACATCGGTATAGTATGCTTATAAGAGATTTCAGGAGATGAAGTCTTGCGAGAAAAAAGCGATACAGTTAACGGTAGCTCGCCGAGTGGGCATGCTTGTTAATGTGAGCTTTAACAGTCTGGGTCCTACCGAGGTGAGTAAGGAGTCGCGGCATTTAATACCAACATCTTGGTTAACGTCGTCTACCGTCCGTCGTTGCCGTTGTCGTATTTCAGAAGACGCTCTCGGTTCATTATTGCAAGACGATTCCATCAAAACGCTTGCCTCATCATTGCGAGAAGAAGAGGAAACCTGTCATCTGTCCGATGCCGTCCATGTCGTCATTTTTTATAAGTCAGAGATTCGTCGTCAGTAATGGACGTTTGCAATAAAAATATCTTTTCTATATATTCAGACGACGTGTAAAATTTTATATATGCGTTACGGTGACTTCAAAATAAATTGCTAGGTCATATAATACATTAATTAAATATATAGGATATATAAGACGGAAAAAGGTATGCAAGGTATTTCTACTAGTAAGTTTACTATGTATGTAGATAGCTATCAATGATTTATCTGATTTTATTGTACGTCGATCGATCATGACCTTCAATCTTTAAATGCGTTGATGGGTGCACAATACCAATCGGGAAAAATTCAAGGCTTTAAATTTCGGGCGGTTTGCGCATTTAAACATTATAAAAGCATGATTATTATAATTTACGCTTTATTATACGAATACGATATAGAATATGGCGCACAGAAAATTCGCTATCCACGCGTTTTCAATTTTTATAAAATATCATTTTATTAAATGTATCTAAAGCGTCGAATTATTACTAAAAAAAGAGCATCCCTCTCTCATAAAAGCGAATAAGATCTATCTTGTACACTGAAAGAAAGGCTTGGTTATAAAAATCCAGGCTTGATTAATGTTACCAAGCACCTTAGTGAAATAGTTTCAACTAAACGTTTAATAAGTACTTATTACATAATTTAGTTGGCTCAACTAAACAAAATTTGTTCTTTTATAATTATTACAAATGTTTATAATTATTACAAAATGTTTTGTTAATATTATTATAATCGGTAATAATAATCAAATACTTCAAAAAAAGTATTACTAAATGCATCTCACAAGTTTACCAAGAATTTTTTTTTCAGTGTATAACGTTTGAAATAACTTCATACGATGTGCGTAAAACACGGCGATCGGTCGCGCGAAACCTATCATCATTATCGGCACGTAAAGGCAGGGAATCGCGATAAGTTGCGCTCGTTTGGCTCGAATGCCGAAAATGAAGGAGAGCTCGACTTTTTGTTTCGATATTAACGGAACAGCGTTCCTGAATCGATGCTAACCCCGAGGGGCCTCTCCGTAGCATTAGCCAGAGGGTAGGGGACCGTACATATAAAGGAGAGAGCCCCGTACTCCGGGGGCCCAGTACCGTTCAAAGATGCAGGCTGCCGGGACGCTGCGTGGTACCAGGGCCATCTCCCTTCTGGTACTCCTGGTACCTCTCATTGGCTATGCCTGTGAGTAAAAACGACGTTCAAGATTTCCGCCCGGACGAGCACTGATATGTGACATAATATGCAACTGCATTGTGGAGGACCAGTGTTGTGCAGTGATCAAAATTCGGGATTATAGCTAGTGCGCTACTTTGAAGATTTTAACGCGACACGTCGCGCATAGTAAATTTTAAAAATATGATAAATTTGTAAAACACCCCACGAGTTACACATATTTTCTTAAATTACAAAATAAGCCAAAGGAGTATCTCTTAAATCCGAGTACATTATTTTTTAATCATATGCAAGTGAAAATTAAAGTATTTTAATTAAACATCGACGAAGCAAGCAAAATTTCAAGTTCTTTAATTATCCAATGAATTTTATTAAACTATATTTGGGTTTATTCACTTAAATAAATAAATATTAAAATAAATTTAAATAAATATTAAAATGCTGGAAAAAATAGTATTATGTGAAAATTTTAATTTTATAAAAGATAAATGGTTTTTAAGACGACATGTGTGTGATGTCATTAGAATCTGTAATTAGTTGTTAAAATTAGTAAAGAAATAAAAAAAATTTTTTGAAAATACCAAAAAAGATATATTTTCATGAGTTAAAACTAAATAATTTTGTATTAAAATAGATACAACTGCACACACAAGAAATTGTGCAGATCAAGAATTCAAAAAGTTGCATACATAATTTTTACTTTTATAATTTTTAAATTAAAAAATGGGATAATTTCACAAAGAGATAAAAGCTCTTTAGTCATATTAGTCGAATGATTACAGTTTATGATTCATAGATGGTGGGATTTAACTGAGCGCTTAGTCTAGCTAATCCCTATGCACGCGATTAAATATCCGCATTGCTATCATAGCCAATAAGCTCGCCTTGCCAAGTGAGCATTTCCAGCGTAATCATCCGTATTAAACATACACCGTTTCTCACCGCCTAGTTTCAACTAGCGTGTTCGACTTCTTCTAGATTCGAGTCCCATTCAATATTTGCCCAGCATCCCGGGATACATTCCCGTTTATATAAGATACGGAGATGAACCGTTGGAAGGAATAAATCCCGACTTGGCCGAAGCTTTCGGAGAGACATCAAATTCGGTTAAGGTATCAATATTTTGGTAATCATGTCTTTAAATGCAAAAAATACATACGACAATAGTTATTGTCTATTATACAACAGAAGAAAGATGTCAATTTATCTTTAAAGTAAATCATAAATGCCGTGTGAATTGAGATGCAGTTTACAGGGATGTTAATCTCATGCTATACGATAGAGTTTGCAGAAGATAGATCACACGCTCGCTCACGAATCCGACAATTTCAAAGATGACGACATAGATACATTTCTGGAAGAATCGAAAAGTGAACATACCTATCCATTGCACGTTCGAGCAGCGGAAAGTCGTTCATTCGCCACTGCCAACGACAATGAGTCAGGAAATTCTAACAAACCAAAGCTTCTAACCATTTATCAATTGCCTGATGATAATGACAACAGGCCACGTAGACGTTATCGAGGAAGATCGAGGATAAAGAATTCTAGAAAACGGCCCGCGTTTAAGGTATAGATATAAAAATAGCCAATAATTAATTATAATCACAAAGTTAATCAAAGCCATACGTTTTGCTAAACAGTTTTCAAACAAAATTGCAAAGAGATTTCGGAAAGCAAATAATTAGTTTCGAAGGAATTTCAGAATAATACGCAAGAGTCGCTTCTGCACTGAAAAAAAAATTCTTGGTAAACTTGTGAGATGCATTTAGTATACTTTCTTTTGAAGTATTTGTATAAGTAATATTATTATTACCGATTATAATAATAATAACAAAACATTTTGTAATAGTTATAAACATTTGTAATAATTATAAAAGAACAAATTTTGTTTAGTTGAGTCAACTAAATTATGTAATACTTATTATACGTTTAGTTGAAACTATTTCACCAAGGTGCTTGGTAACATTAACCAAGCCTGAATTTTTATAACCAAGCCTTTCTTTCAGTGTATCTATATATAATAAAACGGATAAAATCACATTGATATGACTCAATGAGCATTTATTATCCTATAATACTTTTATCATTAAAAATAAAGATTGCTTCATGTGAATTGTATCCGCGACAAACAGCAGTTAATTCCAAGAAAAAGAATTACTAATTTGAATATAACGCATTTTCGATTTCTGCACATCTATCTTGTTTGACGTCCGCGTATAATCTAAAAGAAAAATCTCTTTAAGTTATCTGACGTTGTTTGTCGCTTCATCGACATGCGACGCATTTAAAGATTCTATCTACGCATAATTGAGTTTTATAAGCTGGTATATGATATTACAATGTGTAAATGCATAAACATCTTTAACTTGTTTTCAATACAACTATAAAACATGCATTCTTGTGTGAATCGATGGCGCTTCATTTATTCACAATTCAAACCATTAAATAAGTTATAAAAAGTAATGCCAGTTTCAGAAAAAAATACTTGTTATGAAATTTCCCTTCATTTAACAAATGTTATAACACACATAAATTTTATTTCATTTAAATAATCTTGATTCTCGATTTATCTAATTTAAAATAATTAATGTATAAAGCTCAATACATAAACAGATCTCTAGATGCGTCGCATATCGATGAAGTAATAAGATATATTCAACAAAAAACTATATACATTGTTATTTGTTATGTTACATGAAATATGGAATTTACGTAAAATATTTTATAGGTCGGTCCACTCTCCGACGAAGAAAAAGAAGAGCTGGAAAAACTGGCGATCGAGGTGGAAAAAGAGGAGACCAAACCAAATGAACTCTACGCTCCAAATCCCAGACATCTCGAATCACCGTCTGAGAATGCACACAATCGACATAAAGCGTACAATTTTATGGCGCCGCTTAAAGTGCAAGTTCCGTTCGACGAAGATTTGACAAACCTACCGAAAATGTCTCAAGTTACTGACTTTTCGCAATTATCGGATCACAATAACGTCACACCTGAAACGGAGAAAAACGAACTGCCATTTAAAGGGCAACGTCCAGCTACAATTTTGTCTAATGTAGATAAAGTGTCGCCCATCGATTTGCCAGACGAAAGTGAAACTAATAAAGATACATCTGAAGCTGAAAAGGTTAAAGAGAAACCACCTATTATGAAGATAAATCTGCTAGAAATACCTCAAGACACGGATCTTTCAAAATCTTTGGACGAACACAATATCGCTCCAGCTGAAGCTGGTAAAGAGGATTCACTTATCAAGGTGATGCAACGTCCAATAGTTTTGTCGAATGTAGATAAACTCTCACCCATCGATTTGCCAAACGAAAATGAAACTAATGAAAAAAATAAAACGAAAAACTCTACACCAACCGATGAAGTTGCGATGGATTAGATAATCAAAGCTTTATAAGCTAAATTCTTTTATAACTTGTTTGTTGCAATAATAGATGTGCCAGACCATCCATTCTTTTCACTATAGACTCTTTGAAGATTTCAGAGTAAAATATTTCTCGACGAAAAGCTCATGAAAAAGCATTGGCCGCAATGTTTTCATATTTGTCTCGATGCTAATTTTCGACATTAAAGAGTAATTAAAATAATTTTTCTAAAAATTATTTTCGTGGCATAATTAGATTTACTATAAAATTCTTCATAAAGAGAAAATCTCGATGTATCAAATTATAGTCGAAGAAAAGTGTGACTGGTTATGGACATTCATTGTATATTATAAAAACAATAAGCTTCAAGCACAAGCATTTGCGTGAAAGAAAAACATTTCTACGATTAGTTTGTATTATTTATAATAAGACGATCTGTGGACGTTACGGTCTTCTAAGTAACTGTTACTGCTCTTAAATTTGTAAAGTTTGTTTGCACATTGTAAATTATGTTAACGATAAAATCATCGTGTAAAGATATTTTAGAATATTTCTAATAAAATCGCTGTCGCAGATTTATTCACAAGTGTGAATAAAAATTTATATATTACATTTTCTTCTCATATTATCTTTCACCTATCATTTATATAAATATATATAATCAAATAGTACACACGTATATAAGAATTTATAATATTATTAATTAAAACCAAACAAAAGATTATCGAAAAAGTAACATGTTAAAATTGAATTTTATTTTTATTTTTACAATGTAAAGTTTCGATGATCTCGTTACAATCTTGTTTCTAAATGCATTACATACCTTATTTTGTCTATTTCATTAATCAATTATTAATTATGTCATTAGTAATTTTTGATTACGTAAGATATATAAACACGCTCATTCAATATTTTTATCATCAACTGTCTGTTGCTCGCGCAAAATGATGCTTTGTTGATTACGTATATCGTAGTTTTCGTTCCCGGGTTTTAAAATTAAGATAGCCGGAATAACGTTGAATCGATTTTTCGCGAGAATCACGACGGGATTGTTTAATTTACGAAGCGTGCCGTCGTCGATGTTGACGTGCAAACTACTCCTACGATCTTGGAAAAATCTCTTACTCGAGAGAATAAACATTTTGCCTCCAGATGTGCACGCATACGAAGGAACGTTCTCCTTTATATCCGGTATATAAACGTCTCGTATAGCTCGACAGTGAAAATGTTCTCGTCCGGTTCCATTGCTTGAAGGATTGTCGGAAATGCCGTTGGAAGATAGTTTCGAAGATAGCTTTGTATCAAGAAGTGCCGGTGCTTCAATATCCTTTGCAGAAACTCCGTTTTGTAAATACGAGGATTCTTTTCGCGCGGCATTGTAAATGTTTGCCATTAAACTTCGTCCAATTGAAGCGGGATCCTCTTCAAATGATCGAACTTTAGCAATCTTCGACAAAGCAGCGATCAAGTAATCCAATCTCCCGGAAGACATTCCTTCATTTTCTTTATACCGATGGCTCGTTGTCTCTTGATGACTCAAGATGGTCCGAAGTTTCTGAGTTTCTATCGATGCTCCAGAATTATTGAATTTAGGTAACAAATCAGATTCACCGTTTGGACGATTAACACCATCCACGTTAGCATCTATCAGCGAGATATTACTCGCCGGTAATTCACCGCTACCTATCAAAATGAAATCCGCCAACAGCAGGAAAATCGTTAACCGGTGTATTGACATTGTTCTACAAAGCTAACGGGATTTTCTTCGAGTGCGGCACGTGTGAATTAGTCCTCGCTAGAAAGTAGCGCGAGTAAGCACGCGTTTACGACGATTGCGGTTGTGTCGCAGGAGATACTGACGGAAAAAATTAAGCTCGCGTGAACGCACGGAGGTTGCCGAAAGAACGACAAATTGGACTGTTACGTTCCACGCCTTAACTCCCTGTGCACTGACCCTATCTCCTCTTCGAACGTCGCTTCCCACGAAATCTTTTTTGTTTGACCAAATATATATCAGACGTATATTCAAGGTCACATCGAATTTCTCGTATCAAAGTCAAATAACGAGTTTCTTCAATTATAATGTGCTTAAGGTTATACCTAGTCAGACATTTTAAAATTATCGATTTTCGGATTTTCACATTTTGGAGGCAGCAGCTGCAGCAGAAGACCTACTGTATGGGCCTGGAATAGATGACTCTGTGTAAATTGAAAAAAAAATTTTTTATTTAGGTGTAAACTGCACTTGAAACTTTAAACTTCGCGTTCTTCTCAAAACCACATTTTCAAAGTCGGTGACCAAAATATCTCGAAAACCGCTGCACCAATTTACTTAAACTTTTGCAGGCTTCTTTTAAATATAAAAAGTCAAGTCCTTTCAAAAATCTAGTCCTTGAACGAAGGATTTTTTTTCAATGCGTAGTTTTTATTTTATGGACGAAAAATGAGCGGTTTTTTTTACAAAAATCGATAATTTCATTTTTAGCGGCCGCTATTTTGTCATATTTTGTCACAGATTAATTTTTTGTAATGGGAAAACGTTAAAGATTAGATAAACTAATATATTAACTAATTTTTTTTCGAATTTTTAATTTCAAATAACCCAATTCCGAACAGCAGTGGTCACCGCAAAACACCTTTGGAAAAAAGGCTTTCCGGACATCGGCTGTAACTTCGTTATAAATTAATATTTTTGCACCAAAATTTTACTGAAACTTTGTGAAATGATACTTTTTTGAATATAGAAACTTTTGTAAAAAAAATATGCATAAGATTTTTTTTAAAAATTCCCAAAAATTCGTTTTTTCGGTCTCCTGACTAGGCATAACCCCTTAAATGCAATCCCTGATTATGTTGCGATAATTATCCTTTATCGAGAAGAAAAAATTATTCGGTAATTTCACAAAAATTGAGAATAAAAAAGGCGTTATATATGTATATGGCAGATACTAATAAGAATATCGACATATTATTGGCCAGAAACGTATCAGTTCATCTTTTGTTGTCCAAATATTATTGATCGATGACGAATTTTCTCGTATTTAGAAAGGCACAGTTTAAATCATTGTACCAAGTTGTTAGAGTTTAAAATTGATAAAGTTTTTATTACAGGATTTTAGAATATGTTTTATCCTTCATTTTATCGTGGTTTGTTTTTTTCTGATCTTTTGTATATTATAAACGAAATTTTGCCTGCTTGTATGAAAAATAGCCTGTCACAGGCGTTAGTTTCTGCATAAAACGCTCGGTCAACAACGTATTAATATATCGTACTCTACATATTGATCTATGTAAAATAGATTAAAGTAATCTACAGGATTTTGGCCGAAATATTTACTTTTAACTATATTTTCCTAAATATGCAAGTACTTCCTTGATATACAAGTTTAAAATATTTCATCTGATGGTAAGTAAAAACTTTGACATATCGCAATATCTAAAACAGGTGAAAGATATTTCATTAACGATAACAATTTAAGCAACCAATCTAACAAATAAAACCCCAGGTTTTATAATACACATATTTAAATGCAAATATATTTGAATGCAAATTGGAATTAACACAGGACAGATTCTACGATACAGAAATACACTTTTACCAGTAGTAGGTAGTGTTGCACGATGCGTCGATGAAACATCGACATGTTATCATTTATAAATATAGGATACTGGGATACATCCTGTCAGTTTACAGTTTACACCGCATTGTCGAAACCTGATATCGTTTGTCGCTTGCATAGAGAAGAAGTAGAAAGTGTATATAAGTGCAATGATAAAAACAACTATATTGCCTGCGTAGCGTGAATGCACTGAGCAATGCATCGAACAATTTCCTCACGTGACGAGAGGAGACGCGTTTGTTTGACGGCTTTTCGCACGCGTGTACCGAAGAAAAAGACTTCCACATGATTCTGTTATTATAAATAACGTGATATCGTTCCACGAATTAGTAATATAATTAATCAGGTAATCCAACGATGTTAAAAATTCAAGAGGATCGCGACATTGTTGACAATTGATTAGAGAATGCGAGAGGCTTTCTTCTGTTTTTCACATAAAATACTTTGTAGCATGAAATTATGAGATTAAATTACAAATTTTCCTTAATAGAAATAATGTCTGCAAGTAAAATCTACGTCCTACGGGCACACGCAACGTGATATAACCTCAAAATGACAATTAATTGACTGGTAATGTTGATTTCTGTTCTAGCGGATATATTAATCTATTGCCAAGTACTGCTTTAAAATAAGACGACACATATGGCTGGGCAACAACATCCTTTCCTATCTGGGTTTCCCAATGTGCAGCAATCGGCTATGCGTACACAGTTTGGTGGCGGACAAATGGTTTCTGGTTTGATGGGGCCACAACAAGGGAGTGAGTATTTGAAAATGTTCTATTTATAATGTTTTTATTGGTATATGGATATGTGTACTGATGTCCATATTTACATCTATGTTCTTTGGTTGACAGTACTGTCTATCTCTCAATGCCAGTCTATATCTTATGTAACAAATTAAAGTTTAAATAATTGAAATATAGCTTTATCTTCAAATTTACAATCTTTTACACTTTGCAGTTTGATTTAATATGTCTAAAGATTTTCAAGTAATTCGGAATAAAAGCGATTTAGATTCTTCACGAGCAGGTATTTAATAATTATGTTTAAAAGATAGCAAAATAGGTGTACTGATTATTTAAAGGATTGGGTGAGCAATATATTCTAATATCTAGACAATGGCTACATAAAATTTTAAGAGCAAATTACAAACTAAAAATTAGAGAATCAAGCAATAACTATTGTTTCAGATATGGTAAGCTCTCAGCAATTTGGCATGGGAGTCGGGGTTGGAGTAGGTGTTGGTAATGTTGGATCTAATGCCATGGGAATGCCCAATTCCCAACAAGTCTTGGCACAACAGCAACAACAACAACAATCTATGGCGATGCAACAACAAATGCAGCAGATGCAGCAGCAACAATTACAATTGCAACAGCAGCAACAGGCTGCAATGGTTCAACAGAATAATCAGGCTAATAATCAGGCCACGACACCGCAGACTCCAGTACCACCCACACAACCACCACCGCGGCAGCAGCAGAATAAGGAATTTAACACTGCTAGTTTATGTAGATTTGGACAAGAGACTGTACAAGAAATCGTCAGTCGTACTTTAGAGCTCTTCCAAACTCTTAAAGTCCTTCAACCACCCAATGGTTATTTTCTTAACTAAATAATCAGAATAAATAAATCAAATATATTTTTTGTATATGCATTATTTATGAATGTAGGTACTGCGCAAGGGGCAAATATGGCGAACGAAAAGAAGAAAAAAGTCTACGAACAGTTGGAAATGATCAAAATGATGTTTAAACGTCTGAGACTGATATATGAAAAATGTAACGAGAATTGTCAACTGCAGGGAATGGAATATACGCATATAGAAAGCTTAATCCCATTGAAGGAAGAATGGGATATGAAATCTGACGAAAAGAAGACTTCGGAAGCTTACAGACTCACCTGCGAGGAGAGGAAGGAAATTATGGAGGTGAGGCGAATAAGATTGTTGTACACATTAATTCATAATTCTTACATTAAATCTCGATATAAAATGGAGTCTGTTTCTTTTTCAGCAAGTCATATTAAAGAATAGGCACATTAAGGAAATAATCGACCATCTAAGACGCATTATTTCAGAAATAAACACAATGTTAAATATGCGTCGATCTTAGGTTACCAAATATAGAGAGATAATTATATGTTTAAATATTATTCTAATAATACTTAAAAAAAAAGAATAAATTTCTTTTTACAACATGTTTGGCATTGCAATGTTCGCCTGCTCCCCACACACTTTTCTATCTCACTGATCGATATTAATGTTGTCTATATCTAAACAAATTATGTCACTGCTTCGGAGGACGGCTTCTGGTATCGTCCCCATTGGTGTCTCCAAGTTCCTTACGAAAATCTTGGAACATTCCACGTCGCAACCCCTGAATTCCCCCGACACATGTGTATTTTCGTGTAAATGAAATTCTGTTGGTTTACCTATAATATTTAAATACCAGTTGGTCACGACAAATGTTAAATAAACTGAGAAATTATTTACACTAATGTAAATAAGCGTTAACGATAATTAATATTTCCTTTCTTTAAAAATATCTCGCGACAAATATTTTCTGTGCATGTAGCAATAGTTTAAATTTGATCATGGAGCGAAATTAAATGGATTTTGCTTTGATTGGCGTGATACAATGACTTTTAGAGAAAGAAGGAAATAAATTATATCAGAGTTGGGCGTTTACGCGTAAAATATAATAGTCTACATCTACACGTAGACAATGTAAACTATGTTTAACGTGTCATCTATATTAACTATCAATAATTTATGGATTATCAGACATCAAAGATTTGCAATTTTGATTTTTCAGTTGCAATTACTATTAAATATCTTCATAATTAATACCATAGTTAAATACGTATATTATTTTATAATTTAATTGCTCTTTCTTTGCATTTTGCTATCCAACTTATAATAGTTTACATTGTTTATAGTTTACATGAAAAAAGTTCGTGTAAACATCACGTAGATATCATGTAAATAATCCATATAGACGTAATCTTAAAATCTACGGCACAACCCTGAATTATATTAACATTACTTCAACATCTCGTTTATTTTACCGACGGGAATCGATCTGGCTCTTTCAAGCTTCATCAAAATAAAGTAAAGATTAAACGCGGACTTTCTTACCGATAATGCCGGTAATGACACGCAGGAAACGTTCGCGCAGAAACGCACGAGCCTTTTGTTTCTCCGGAGTTGCGAATGCCAAATCGGGTTCATTCGTACTCGACTTAATTTCGTCTTGTTCCGTCATCTTCTGTCCAAGAAACGGTCTATTCTATTCAGGGAAGCTGCACTTGGTTCCGTCTCGAGACTGACGCTGTCGCTACAAGATACAACTCATGGGTCTCATGGCGGAGTCAACGTGAAGATCACGTGCGTGTCGAATAGAGCATTGGCGCTCTATTTGAATTCTCACAATGCGTTATCAGTCGATATTCATAATGATGTGATGAAATAAACTATTCGATAGTGAACCAAAATTTGTTTAACATAATTCCGCTGTTACGTCAGTATTATAAACATTGGGAACATTAAAGAAAGTGAAAGTTCGAGCAAAGATGGATGCAATATGTAAAATACATGTGGGCTTATTGAAAGTAATTGTAAAAGTAACCGTAAAGAAATTCAATGTGTTCTCAATAACATGAAAATGTAACTAAATTGATATGTTTAAAAATTAGACAAATTGATCGTACAATTTATTTCTACTAAAAATTTTAGGTAGGATTTAGTTACAATAAAGAAAAATATATATAAAGTTACTCAACGTATTAAACTTCTTGTTTAGATAACAGATACCGTTTCAACTTATACATATGATTAAAAAAGAACTGTCATTTCTCCAATTTTAATAAAGCGTTTGCATATTCCCCTCCCAGATACATAAGATCTCTCCTAACATGAAAGTTTTGAAAGCAGTCGAGCACAATGAAATAATCTCGGGCGTCCTGCATCGATAGCCCACATTTTCTATGCGAAACGTAACTGTTAGAGAGGAAGCTTAGATCGATGCAATTACCATACTTATAACGATATCTACCAAACACACTTTCTCGCAGCCAAACATGAGGGCGACCCGCAGCTTTTTAATTTTGTCGGAGAGCCTACGCGTTGTCACCTCATTTTCGTTCCGATCACGACGCGGTAACGATGGGTTCCCTCATCGTTGTTTTAACAGCCTTTGCCGTATATTGCAGTGGTAAACAATTATTCGACATTCGAGCGATATTTCGATGTCGATTCCGTGACCAACTGATTCATCTCTCCGATTCCATCAACGACTCTTTTTGTTGCAGAGGTGTATTGTGACACACTTCCGACTAAGGTCGCTAAACTTGAAGATATCGTGCTCCCCGAGAGTAGCAACAACAGTCATGCGATTGAGAAGGGAACCTTTTGGAAAAATCTCAGTCTATCGAAACGCATACCGACGAAGGTGGAGAAGTCGAGGAACCTGGACATCATAAACGGCGTGCCGGACAAGAGGAAAGCGCGATTTCTGAGTAGTTTAGCCTTTCTAACTGGCCTCAGCTTCGGCGGATTAGCCACCGCGGCATCCTCCACCATGAAGACTATAGCTAGGATGCCACAGATGTTTAGCATAAATCTAGGTTCTTCCAAAGCCTCACCATACTTCGCCGCCTATTACAGTCAATATCCCCTGCTACCTTATCCGTTCTTCTATCCCAATCCCTTCGGACTCGCGCCGATGATCGACGCCGCAAAACCTCAGACGTCGCACGATCTAACGCCGCAAATGATAAACTTGTTCGACAACAGGCCGATAGATCTTGCAGAGAACAACGAAGACTATACGGATGGGGAGAAGTCCAACGCGGGCAACGGGGCTGATGATCGCATAAGATTGCGAGCCGAAGCCGATCGAAACGCGGAAGAGAAGGTAAGGATGTAATAGATCTTAGCTCGCGCCGCGATGAGCAAATAGAAATCAGAGCGGAAAACCACGCGACGTTTTATCTCGATGAGCATCTCACTCAGCAACGAGTACTGTGCTTTCTCAAAAACGCCGACATCGATCACTCGATCGATTAATTGCGCGAAAGTATTAGTATACAGTAAATATATTTGTGCTACATAAATTCTAATTATTAGTTAGTTATTAATACTTACAGTTTGTTTAATCTATTAGCGTAGCTCCTAATCTCAACATCTTAGAGCGAGATTCGAAGTTTTTGAGTTATTTACGGGATGATAAATGCGACACGTTACACGTATCTCTCATTCGTATTGGGTTTACGGCTGGATCTAATTATGCGAGAACAGGTCATCTTATCGCGTATGCTCGGATAATAACATATTTATATACGACAAGTGTTCATATGACAAATGATTAAGGCTTCATCGTGTCTATCGTTACTCTTTCGTAGCTTCCACTCATGAATGACTAGACGTTATGTGTCTGTAATTTCATTTGGATCCACAATGTGTACGTGTCAAGATAACACGCGTGTTGAAGTATTAGCTCTACGGAGCAGTATCTTATATAAAGTCATGTCAGTCGCTAATCTCGTCGTAACAGAAATATTCCTTTACCTCGCTTCTGTTTTAAAGCGCGTACAATATAGCTTCGTTAAAAGATAACATTTCCATAATGTTCTTATAATAATAATGCTTTTATCAATTTAATGCATTTAATTTGTTTACTTGTATATTACATCATATGTATAAAAATATGTCACACCTTTTTAATGAGTATTCTCTCACAGAAATATATTTATTAAGGCTTGATTCGACAACGCATTGCATGTTAATTCATACTATTAACAAATTTCATTAGGGTATGATACGTGAGTGCAAAGAGGACCAACGGAAACGCGGCAATGTCTCGAAAGGAACGGCCAGAGAGCGTGAATATTTCCCGAATATGAGCGACGATTTGCGAGCAATCTTGAAGTTTGGAGATGCGAATCAGACTGAGAGAGCTAATGCAACTACGACAACAACTCCACCTGCAACTACAACGCATCATCATCATCATCATCATCATCATCATGGCGGACATAAGGAATATCCGTCCTACCCGGGATATTATGGTGGGTATCCGCAGAATATACACCACGTGGATCTCACAACAACGCAACCGTACAGTCAGATCAGCTACAATGTACCGTATGAACAACCCGCTAATTTTTATCACGACGACAGATATAATGCTTATCCGGGCCTTAATCCATCTTTTTCCGCGCCGTATCCGAGCGATCAAATAAGCGAATTCGCAGGCACGGACTTTAACCGATTGTATCCTTCGGGATATCAACTACCAAATATCAGCGATGGTTTTAAACCTGTGAAATAAGTTATATCCTTTATACAAAGCTCATTAAATTCCACTGAATTATAAAGTAGAGCGTGTCTGGTGAGCTTATAAGAATTGAAATCTTTCCAATTAACAATTACTTATTATACAAAGATATCTAAATCTACAAAATAAGTAATATCCAAAGAAGAAATCTTAAGCCAATTTAATATAAAAGTTGATAGTGTGTTTAAGATTACAATTTATTATATGTACCTACTATGATATTATAGTTAATTTTCGAGTCAGCTGCCCTAGATTTATGGAAATTTTTAAAAACGCTTGATATATTTCGTTTCGTAAAGTCCTGACAAAATTGAGACATTTTTGTTATAATCTATTGTTTCTATGTATAATCTATTGTTTCTATGTATAATTTTATTTTTGATATATTAGCAAGCACACACTTCTTACACATTTTTAATGAAAAAGACATCAATATAGTTTGTTTATAGAAAATTTTCCTTTTATATTTTACAATAGCCATTGTACTATTTAGGAAAAGGTAATTATTCACGAAATACTTGCAGCATTAGTCAATAGACAACAGAGATATACATTATACTGTCAATTATTGAAATATATTGTCTGTCAATTTTATCTAGTTGCATTTGATTTATGGCATCCTTACTAGTTTAAGTATAGTTATTACCTTAGTAAAACGTATATGATGTATTTGAGTTTTGATAAAAATATATAATTTCTTATAAACTAGTTATTATATAATTATGTATCAATGATTAATATACAACTCTATTATCCAAGCATGTAATTATAGCATGGAAAAATTATCAAAAATTAATAAAATATACCTCGATAAAAAATACGTACACATTGGACCAATTTTCTAGGCAAAAATTTTGTATTGATTAAAAATTACAGAGAAGGGTACACGCATAACTATGAAGTATATTTTTATAATAGGCAAAAGTCTAATCGCTACTGCGCATAACTCTCATTTTTCCATGTATTTTTAGTAATTATTTGCATTCTTATTGTTAGAAAAAAATCTTTCGGACAATTATACCGATCCACAAATTTTTAAATCACATCATTATAGGTATTCAATTCTGTGATCGAATCCGCAACTGATAACATTATTGAAGGCAATTGCGACACGTGTAAAAGTAATACAACTCTCACGAGAATGTCCATTATGAGAAGTTCGTACCTTTGACATATGAGTTTCTACATGTGTAGCTTGTTTGTGTGAACAATTGCTCACAGGATTGCACAGTTGTTCGAGATTGATTTAGCACAAGCCGATCAATAAAACCATAATCCGCTAATGGTATTCGAGTTTCGTTGATCGGCGTGAGTGGCCTAACGACGACGACAACTGCCATCGGAAATAAACGTCGGATAATAAATAAATGACTATTCCGTCGGAGTCTCGACCAATTGGACGTCGTCGCTCGCAAGGAAGAAACCTGTTTTATTTTCGGACGAGTTTGGAGGGCTGGGCTCCTCGTCTATTTCGAGAAGGCCGCCAACCGCTGGTATTGTGTCTCTAAAGACGCCGGTACTTTGCAGCTTTCGCGCGTAATTTTTCAGCCGGCAGATTTTCGTAATCTATATCGCGCATCAACAGTTCGTGGCAATAAGCGAGGTGATATTTAAAAATCAGAAGAACAGAAGTACAGAAAAACACATCCTGTTACACTATCTTCATTTTCCAAGTGATACAAATATCGTTCGTCAGGAATATTACCGTCACATTATGATTACTGACAAGTTTGCGAAATAAATTAATAGGTATCCAGAAAAAATGTGAGTTGCAGAAGTTGCGGAAAAAGCATGGAAAGTGTGCAGATACGATATGTAAATGCGTATACCCGGATATCTAATTGTGGTCGTTGTTGCACCTTCGCTCTTAACAAGTCCAGGCGGCGAGCAAACTTTCAACAAGTCGTGCGTGCCCCTGTTCTGAAAAGCGTGCGAAAGACGGGAGCTTTACGGGCGGGTGAGTCAATCGCGAAACTCTCTGACACGCCGCGATTACAGTAATTTCCCTCGATCGTTACACTCTCGGCGTGTATATACGATACGCGGAGTGGCACGTCGCTCGCCCGGTGATTCCGTGAGTTCGCGCGCAGCGCAGCGCGGCTATGTGGGTGAGCTGTGCCGGCATCGCGTGCGCGATTGTGCAATAAACACGAGATAGGAAATGATCGGCTTCCTTCGCGGAAGTGCTAAGTTTTCTTTAAAAACGACGATGCTATCGACGCCACGTGGCCGGCCGATTTAATGCCTATTTCTCTCGAACGTGTCGTAAATAATTCGGCTTCAAAGCACATGGCTCTCGCGTAATAAGCTGCGTTCAGGACGATATCTGCGAAACGTTCTCGAGCGAGTTACCATAGGAATGATTATTAGATAAATCTGCCTACCATGCAACGTCCTTTCAACGTGGCGCCTCGTGAATTCCGCAGCGCGATTTTATTTGTGTTTCGTAACGTGTTTCTGCGCATCACGAACGAAGAGTCCAGCACGATTTTGATAATTTTAACGATGTTATTTAACGATTGTTCGTAATCTTATTTTTTTTTGCAGCAAAGTCTCAGATTGTAGTAATATTTTTAGATTTCAGATTATACTACTGTAAATATACAAAACCTTTTGCTTCCAAGCGATGGAAATGATTCTAGACTATGATGAATACGTTGTATAAGACTCATTGTTAGGGTTACTTTCAAGACCAAGGTTGCCCATTAATCGCGCCATGTACGTATCTACGAAATCGGACTAGATCGGGTCTCTTTAAATCTAAATATATACCGGGTGTCAGAGTTGAACGCCCTGGGATTTCCGGTTCTTGGCGTGTGCACTTCGCTTTTCCCTCTTCACGGTCCTTTTTATTTTTCGTGCGAGCACTTACGTCTCCTCGTATCCCCTTCTCATACCCACTTTCTGCTGCCGGCGATCTCGCTTTTTTTCCACGCGAAACCCAATAGCCCTGTATCCTCTAGGATACTCCAGGACTATTTCCTGCGAGACTGCGCCGGTTGAGCCGGATGGGAAACCGCAAATGTAAAGCCCCACAGTCCCACCTTCCAGTGGCATCGTATATGCAATTCAGCATATATATTTCGTACGGGAAATAGCAACTATTGAACTTTTAAGTAAATAATTCTTCACTAGAGTAATATATTTTAGAGACTTAGATATATTCTTTTGAATAACGTAAGAACACTTCGCGTTAAATATTATATTTCTACTATTTATTACTTATTTGAAAAATTATCGCCTAGAAAATAATAACGTTTGTAATTAGATTCGAAAATTCTAAAAGTTGTACGTAAGTTAAACGCTGTACGCTTAATAACGACGAATAAAGACATTAATAACGGCTGTAATTTTATGCGACTGAAATGGCTATTTCGCGAAATCATTCGGAGTATTTTGGCGGACATTTCGGATCAGGTACTTCTCGAGATTTGTTTCTTAGGAGGACCCGAAAGGGTGTTTCGCTCGTCGCAACGTACACGCTAATAAAATATTGCCGAGTCGTACGCACGTGCGTCGTGCACACAGAAGCGAAACGGTTCGTTCGGTGTGGTAAATGCACCACGGTTGGGTAAGAACCCTGGTCTCGTATATGGGGGACGACAGAGGAGAGACAGCTGTGGGGCAGCTGGCAGCGCGTGCCACGAACCTATGGGGTCTCCTTCGAGCGCGGACGCGACGGACGATGATATCCTATATTCCATCGCACGTAAGTAACGGCAGGTTTCGAACAATGCGACGTTCCCGAGCTTAGCTCTGTCCTTGGCATCAAAGGGAACGTAGCTGGGCAGCTACGAATTATCACTGCCTCGTTGCCTGCCCCCGGAAACCCCGTATAATAAAACTCCTTACGGCTATCTACGACTGTGATTTGCTTGCATAACGTGTGTAAGACTACTTCACATTGATTTTCATAAAGACATAATCGTAATTCGAGTAGGTCTTTACTGATGAGACATAAATCTAATCTATTTATGGAGGACGATATAGCAAAGTTCACGCTGGACTTCCCATTCGAAACGTTATGACTGTGCTTAAATAAATTTGCTTGAAGAGAGCGCAACGCTAATGTATGAATAAATGATAGTTTCTATATTTTCGACATGAGAAATTCGCACGGCATTTCCATGACATAATAGAATTTCTTCCACAAACATTACTAATATACATTAATAATAAAAAGCAATGCATGAAACTGTACACAGGAAAATTGTTTTTGCAGAAGTTATCCTAATCTAACAAAATTGCAATAATAAATTTTCTTGAAGCCATAAATTAATAAATAGCCTTTATATAGACTTATTAAAAATATACTACAAAATTTCTTTAACATTTTATTGTCTTAGTTTACACAAAAGTATCAATTATCGTGGAATTAAGATTCTTGTTATAGTTTAAAGGATCATTATACAATGCGGGATGCCGGATGTCCTGCATTCTATAATTCAAGATAACATGCATTCATTTTCTGTGTGCATTGCATTTGTAATGTTCGTGCAAGGCGTCGAAAAGGTGCGCTTTCCTCGTGAGTTTTTCACCGGCCCGAAAGAAAAAGGATCAGCGAGTTCAAAGCTTTCGGGGGAGAACGTTTCAAGCTAACGAACATCTGCCGTCGTCTGCAACGATAATAATTCGAACAGCTGATGCTCTTCCGCGGACCACCACCTCGCCTCGTAGATCCCTCGGGATCGTTTCGCTTTGTTATGCATTGTCGTAGGAGAAATCCTTGCGGAATAAAAGAAAAATGTAATTCCGATTCTCCACTCTAATAAAATTATTTTAGTAATTATTTTCACAATAAAGACAACATAAATATGCTCCCATTCGTTAAAATATATTTTTGATATACAGATTATGAGAGATTGATGTCATAAATAGATTTCCAGAACCTCGAAGAGGAATTATGACGAAAATAAAATTCAGTGTATTTGATTAAATGATATTCGTACATATTTTCTTCTTGTAAATATAGATTCTGCATTTATGTGAATGATGCAATTATGATAATAATTCTAATTGTGATTTTATAAGTATCATTTTTATGACTTTATGTGTCTCTCTTTGCAAACTTCATAAATCTATGATCTATATTTGTCCAATGGAATAAATCATAATTGAAAGTTTTGGGTCAAAGTCCCAGTCGATGCAAAAGACAAAGGCCCGTATTCTGTACCCTCTTTTATCGATAAAAGTGCCTTAAATGTGGCTTCTCAGCCAATCAGGTGGTTTCTAAGCCTCTTCTAGAGGCACTTTTATCAATAAAAGAGGGTACAGAATACGGGCCATCGAATATAAATTAACATAGGCTACAATTACATTAATCATCGAATTTCGGCTCCGAGGCAAATCTATAGAAAGCACAAACACCCCAGAAGAGAAAAGATCGACAACTTGCCCGCGATTATGCAGGGTCCCTACCACGCACACGTGCTTCTCGGGACAATCGATCACCCGGCAACAAGTCATTACCCTGCCATGCCCGCGAGAGGAATCTCACCGCGGAACGAGCGTCGTCGAGTACCGCGTGAAAACACCGATCGCTTTTTGAATTTCAGCGCTCGTGTATCTGGGTACGGAGTTGGCTGCGTGCGCACGACATCCGTACACGGAGTGGGAAGAAATGTCGGCCAATCGGGAGGCTCGAGGGCAAACCAACTGGCAAGGAAACTGGCGAACTGTAGCGCCGTGCAGTAGCCGCGACAACTCAAACGGAAGACTCGGCACTCGCACGTGGGCCTTCGTTGGCGTCGGTTGCGTTTTGCACGCGCTCACGGTCGCAAAAATCGAGCACCGTTCATAGCGCGTGGTGAATCTCCAACATACTGGAATACGAAACCGGCCTTGACGTAAAAAAAGGTGCCTGCAGCATTCGCGAGTATCTCTCTAATCGAGTCGAGTAGTCGTCTTTCTGAAAGTGCATCGTGTTAGAGATCCGCATAGATTCCACACACGGGCGGAAGATCCCTAACCTTGTGTAATACTGTTTGTGTACCTTCATATTGGGATTATTACGGCAGTAGCTGTAGTGTAACAGACGGACCTACACAGTGCGACGTGAACGTAAGTGAGCGAATGCTTTCAGCATTGATCGAAAATTCTTAGGGGAAACAGACTTTCGAAAACTATATTACGTTATCGTAACGAAAATGAAAATATTTCGACGTAGCGTAAGACTGGTGTACCAATCTGAATCGATTGTTCTAATTGTCTTCAGTAGGTGCGATCAAACTATGGCATACTCCACTTCTCTTCGATCGGTCTATTTTCGATCGGCGCTCCATCCGCCGTTATTTCTTTTGAAAATAGCACACTTGGCTACAAGATAACTCGTAAAAAAGTCATCATCAGCCTTGCGCGTTAGCATACGTCATATTTAATGCATACTCTATACGAAGCTACTATCGTTCGTGCCCGTTGCATGAATTTTGGAATTGCGCAGTTCATTAGCATTGATAGCTTAATTGCTATCATTATGGCGTATCTTTTAACGCATTTCTACATCGCGGCTTTATCGTTGTAAAAAATTGCGGCGGCAATACCGATTGTAGATTGATTTCTAATTTCTGAACATATAAACAAATGTTTCCTTTTGTTCGAATTATACTGTATTATTTCCTGTATAATTGCGCGAGATACTATTTGTAAGGTTTTATTTTACTTGAATTCCATACTCGCAAGAGATTTGTGAAGAGACTTTTTAATGATTTAATACCGAGAGATTATTGATTAAGAGCATAGACGTCCACAGAAGGGAGCAAGAGGGGGCATTTGCCCCCCCCCCCCTCTGGAATCAGCAAAAAATTAAGCATTTGCTCTCCATTTGAATAAAGAAAAGGCAAAGTTGTGCTAACCTTGCCGATCTCTGCCCTAATCCATAGGATTATAATTTCAAGAGGTGTATAAATTTCAATGTATATATATTCAATTATATATATTTAATTATATATATTCTAATTCTGGAAGTAACATTTTGAATCATGCCCCCCCTGGGAAAAATCCTGCGGACGCCCTTGATTAAGAAGCAATAGAGACAGTAGAGAAGAGTAACGCGACAGAGGCAAACAAAATGAAAATAATCATTTAAATGAATGAGCTAACAACGATCGTAGCCATTGTGTGCGGCAGCTTTATCCTTGGAAGATATGAAGCACCAGCTATGAGGGAAACACTGTCACTGCTCACTCACTCGCCTCTGCATATCGCGACATTGAGATGCATCGATAAAATTGGATGCATCACCACGCGGACGACACTGGCGTGCCCTTCCCTGGATCCCGATGCGATCTACACGATCAGCCGGCACGAAACGGCGGCGTCTCGACTGAATCCGATTTTGCTGTACGTGGCGTGTGGGATCGCGTGGCGCGCGAATTTGTGCGCGCAGGAAATTTTGTTTATCCGTCCGCGGAACTGCGCGGTGGCGCGTGGCCATCTTGCGCGTTCGTAAAATGGTCTGCTTCTTCTCTCAGCTGTCCCCTCTCAACCCCCGTTCAACGGCCTGGTTCGTCGCGACAAAGGGCGGCCGGGCACGTGTTCCCCGATGTTTATTAATAAACCCCGACGGTCGTGCCCGACAATTTTGCCGAGCCGGTACGTCTGGAAACGGACGCAGGTGATAGCGCTTCTGGCTGAAAAAAACTGCTCAGAATGACACCCATGGTTACTACACGGATATCCTATCGTTCATTGCCATGTCCATGACATTTTGGATATCTAAATGAATTAATGTTGCAATTGATGACCTTTCGGATTATCTATAGAAAAAAAAATACGATACTTGAATTTCAGGCTTGAATTAAGATGATAATGTAAAAATTAACATATATCTTCAATCACTAAATGCATGTCGATAGTTGAAAATAAGTTAACCATGGTAATGCTCTGGCAGCATTTCAATCAGAATTATAAATCCGACTGCTTTTCTTTTCCGTGAAAAGCGCGTGAAAGAAACTTCGCAAGTTTGCATAAGAACGTGGAAGTTATTTACTCGCGAAAGTTCGCTGCGATTTTTCTGCTCGTCTTATCTTGAGAGGTAACGGGACAGGTCTAAGTCGAGTTATGTTAATGTTCGATGTTCTTTCGGAAGTTCGCTAAGTTTTGTGAATTTTATGAAATGTCGTAAAAGCTGGATACAGAATCCATTTTACATTGTCCGTATAAAATTCCTTTTTTTTTATATCTTGTCTCTACCGAAACAATAATGACAATCAGAGTAAAACATTAGTTACTTTAATTTTTATTATTCTTTAATTATTTTTATTATTCTTAGTAAAACCGAAATTTCTTGAAGACATATTGCGAATATATTAAGCTTTTATTAACTATAAAATAATAAAAAATAAATATTAATATAATAAATTATATACGTTCTACATCAAATCAAATTTTTATCACGAAAAAATTGTATAATCTTATTGTACTGTTTTATATTGTATTATTTTACTGTAAAGTAATTTGTACTATAAAGAGAGAATTCTACGAGGGACGTAACGTAATAACGCGAAGATTCTGAGGCTTATAAAGTTGTTAATCTCTCTAATAGCACGAAACGAGCGTATTCTTTCTTCTCGGCATTCTAAGGTGTGATTAACAACGAACCATTTTCTACAGCCGGTATCTCCGACAGAAAAGAATGAGCCATGCAATTTTCACGCTATCGACGGACAAGTAGCGCGTAACGCTTCTTCGGGCGGCCCGCGAATCGTCGACGCCGACGTATAAACTTTCAGCAGACGTACAACGCTTATTGTCAATCGTGCTTCAACAAGTGTTCCTGCACGAGATGCAAACAATTTGATAATGACGTTATCGCCTGCGTGGCGGGGCTCGCCGCATACAAACGTATAGACTTGCTGCGGCAAGTTTTGCAGAAAGACGCGGACGCCAATTAGGTCCCGAAAGAGAGAAATTGTTTCGAAATTTATTCGACAGCTACACGCTACAGCATCGCGCACATGTAAATTTAGCGAAAGAATCTTGAATGGGCGATACACAACATCGTTCTAAAATTAATTAAATTTATATAAATATGCATGAAGCCGGATAATTAAAGATACAATTCTACTCTGATTATAAATGTGCTTTGCAATCGATCTTAGCAATGGAAAGTTAGATATACTATTAAGTTTAAAATTATTAAAAGTAACTTCCTTTTCTTTTATATATCTTATTAATTGTAATACATACTCTTCTATATAAAAAGACGCAATGTGAAGATTCTCAGTGATAATATTTAAAGCCGCAGATTTGTTTTTGGGTTAATACGCTTTTCACTCACGCTTCTGCAATTAACTCGCGCATATCCGACACCTTTTCGCAAAACCTGACGAAAGCCACGCGTCGCACGTGTTTTTCGAAAGACTGGCCTTTGCGACTTTGGCCGAGAGGATATTTTCGCGAGCGCTTTCGTGGAGCGCATGGCAATTGGCCAGTGCCGAATGCATGCCACACGGTCGACGCGACCGAAAGACGATGACGTCCCGACGTCGTGCGTCGCGATGGGAACTTGTCGCCTAAGTGCGGTGCGTCCGAGAAGTACATTCTTCTCATGCACCGCGGGGTGTCCGCATAGTCCACGTGTGAGCTATTAAAAACCAGTGCTTCTCAACGAGCATTCGCGAGTGCTCTTTAAATACTCCGCGAAGTTTTCGTCGCGCGAAAGCACATCCTACGATTCTTATTCGTCTCGACGGAAACGGATTCTATTGCGCGATCTTAGTGCACCACGCCGGAACGAGACGTTCCACGGAACACGGTCAGTGAATACAGCTGGAAATTCGTCGAAATTCTCGTGTCTCGCGATCGTGAAGGATCCCCGATTGCCGTCGCGCGCCGTATGCTTCCGCCGGCTTACGAGCCAGCCGGCGTACGGCCATTGTTTCTACCCTCCAAGCAAGCCGTGCCTCTTATTACCTGAAGGGTTGAAACTGCTTCTACTAACGCCAATACTGGCCGATAGTGCGTTTTCACCAGCATGACCACAAAGATCGAAAATATTATGAGCGGAAAAGTATTTTTTCTCACATTATTCATGTTCGCAGCGAAAATTGTAGAGATTTATTTTAGAAATAAATTTCTACAAGAAGCATCAAAGATTGAAGTTTCGTAGATAGGTGCAAGATAATTCTTGATATTAGCTTCGAGCTTTTAATGTTAATAATGTTTAATGTTAATAATGAGATTTTTGCGTTCTTAATTTATCGAACCGGTTTCACATTTATTTTTTAGCTTACAGAAATTATTATTCAATATACTGTTGCTTAAATGAGAAATTAATCGCTCCCGTTTAAAATTACTACTAACATTTCTTACTTCGCAATTTATCTGTATCATCATCTTATTATATTAACATTCCAGAAATTGGATATAGTGTATCATACATGGAGGTTCACCCGACTTAACAACCTTAAATTATTCTTGAGTTACTTGCTGAGAAAACTTGATGAGAACATAATTTCGTTTTAGGCACGATCGCGTCCGAGATTTCGAAATCACTTATGATTTTTTAAACGGAGCTAATTCTTATTTGAAACGTCTTTCACATAAGCAGTAGTTACAGAATAATTTAAGGTCATTAACTTATAAATTATAGAGAGCATATTACTCTGTATATTACTTTAGACTTGATTTGTGATTTACGAGTCTAGATTTTGGATTTCATCGACACAGTCATGCTTTAGGTTGCAATATATTTAAAGTAAATGTTATCGCGAAAAGTATTTCTTGGTCAAAGTCATCGTGGCTTGTTAAATCGTAGCGCTAAGAAAAGCGGTTTTTCGTGCAAACGTCTCGAATGAATTCAGCGTCAGCTAGGACGTCTAGGGCAGAGCGAAAGATGGTGAAGGAGGAGAGGGCGGCGATGGCAATACAACAATATGATTATACAGCGTGCTGCACCGGTTTTCTGCAGCAGCTGCCGTCGTTTTGGGGGATCTCGACCGGGAACCGACGGTCGTTCTGTCGAAGTACCGGTAGGAAAGGGCAGAAGAAGGGATAGGCAAGGAGAAACAGGCGGGAGCTACAGTAGAGGCCCCTCTGCCCTCGCCGTAGGGCCCGGCGCGCACAATATGTTCGGGCAAGAAGAAGCGAGAGTGTGTTGAAAATGCCGAGTGAGAGGAAAAGGGACGTGACGGGGGAAAAAGGGCCCTTTCTCCCTCTTCTTCTATCGGCACTGAACACGTTGCAGAAACTCGAAAGACGAGCCGCACGAAAAATGCCCTACTACCTGGTTCCCTCGACCGTTTCGTTCTCTACGCGAGGAGCAAAACTGGCTCTCTTTTCAGGTTTCTTTAGAGAAGAGTGCGAGAGAGAGCCTTGGATGGAGGTCAGGGTCCTTCCTCCTTGCCTTTTCTTCTCCATCCATGTGTAGCCCTCTTTGTCGCTCGGGGTAAAGCCCTCTCGCTTCTTCGCCGTCCTACCGACCCGCCGGATTTTCCCCGATGCAGGGGTTCAGTTTCTACGCAAAAGGGAGCTTTTATCTGTTCCCTTTGTGTCCGGAGGAGTCATCGATTCGAGCATGTTAGAGAGGGACGGTAGACGAAAGTAATGTACAGACGTCAGACGAAGCTAGAAGACGATTCGTTCTCATCATCCCTCGGCTCTCGCGCTGCTCGAACTGCAGGAAGTTGCGAGCGCAGATGTATACGCGCATGTGCGTACTGTGTTGCATCACTGCATTGCAAATGATATTTTTAAATGATCATTCTTGTGATACTGAATATTTTTTTAGTTCGTTCATTAAGTCGTTTAATTCCTTATATGAAAATATTGCTACGTACATATGCATATACTGCCATAAATAAAATGAAATAAGCCGATTAAGCTTTAGCGAAGGTTGTCAATAAATTTTGCGACACGTTTTTCATAATGTCAAAGCAAGTCTGTGACGTTTTAATTCAGCTATGCATTGGTTTCCGATTACTTCGTATTGTTCGGATTTTAAAAAATGGAAATATAGGAAATATATAATTAATCTTTCTGTACATTAAACACACACGTACACAACATAAATCTTATTTCAATAATTTTAATATCTTTATACGCTGTTCGTTGTTTTATCGCTGAATCCACATTATGACATGATTTATTACGTAGGGAAAGTTATTTTGGCCAGCATACTCACGCGCACGCAATTCTACTTCTGTAAATCTTTATAAGCAAAATTTCGCTATTTAACAGAACTTTTATGACATAGCGTGAAATAATTTCATAAAAGCAAAGTTTCTATCTTTCGATATGTTAGAAAAGAAATATTATTTTACATATTGCGCAATAATTTCTATGGAAAATATATGGTGAAGAAATTGATTTAATTGCTAAAAAATTAATTAGATATATATCAACCGCTTATTAATTATATTTGGTCTCTAAGTGTAATTAGTGTAATTCCACGTAGTTGCAGTAATTGCTTTTTGAAGTTCTGCTTGGCGCCTAAGTAGTGGCAATATCTCTTTTTTGTGCAAGGATTTCCGCATCCATTTCACTCAATTATGATTCCCCTTTCACTGAAGACGACATGAGCGAGCCGCGTGCGCTTTGATAAATCAGCGAAATAAAATTCTTCTAGAGAAAAGTGAATAGCGCTTCGTTTACCGTTGTTACAATTGTGCTGTATATACTGACACGTATGTATCAAAACGTGTACATCATTATAGCGTACGTGCAAGCGTACGCGTGTCGGTTTGGTTGCACGCTTAAAACCTAATTGTCACGAAACTCGCACACACACATGTACAAGTTTGCATGACGAAGTGCAACGGTTCTTTCACCCTCGTAGGGGTAAGAATTGGATCTTTTCAGAGCTTCTAAACCGCACGCGTGCGACCCCCTTAATTGGACGCGGCTGAATTAGACAGTAACGCGACACACAAATTAATCCTCCCGTAACAAACATACTACTTTGAGAGCACAATGTAGACCAGGCATCATTAAAACGAATGAGAATGTCCGATCATTTATACCGAATTTAAAGAGGCTTAATGCGTTACGTGACGTGCGGTTATTCTGTCCAAAACATTCACTGTGCGTCGGAAATGAAAATGTTTCAATAATAAACAAGATTTTCTTTCAATTAAATTAATATAAATTTCCTTATTGCTTTTTCCCAAGGCAAAATAACGAAATACAAATATTGTTCTTTATGAAATGAGATTGAAATACATGCCATTCTGTTATGTCTATTTTACACAAGCGAGATGGGAGGAAAGTAGATGTCCTATATGCAGATTTCATCAATTAACTCAAATCATGATAAACATATTTCTAGACTTTTTAATCTGTTTTTTTTCTTTATCTTTATATCTTTTTCTTTCCGATTTTAATATAGATTACTTTTTGTTTCCAGAATAAAGAACATTTCGTGTCTAAATGCTGCACGGCTTGTGGCGTTATTAACGTTGACCGAGGTACCAAAGAACGTGTCAAGATTGAGCAAGTCGTTGTCCCGTCCGGCGGTGATCTCGCCAAAATTTGGAGGATGTTGATGCCGGGTGCCGCGGGTCTCGGTGTTGGCGCTGTCGGTGCTGTAGGTGCTGTGAGTGCCCCAGCACCCGATGAATTGGTGCAAGGATTGGGGGCCCTCGCAGGTACTACGCCGCAGCAAAAAGACACGACATGGACAAAACTGTTCGTCGGTGGTTTGCCCTATCACACCACCGATAAAAGTCTCAGGGAACATTTCAACGTTTACGGAGATATCGAGGAAGCGGTCGTCATCACGGACAGACAGACTGGCAAAAGCAGGGGCTATGGCTTCGTAAGTAATTACGTATTATGTAATACATTTTCATACAATCGATTTAATGCGATATTCGATATAAATCGAAATCATATATAAATTTGTTTTCCGTTTCGCAGCTGTTGTAGTTTTTGTCGACTTAATGGCAAAAACCGACCAGCAGTCGATACGATCAACTATTATATTCAAGCGACTATCATAACTTTATACGAGACCATAAATTTTTTATCTATTTTTACGTATGCACATAAGTTTAGTCTTTCCGCTTGAGATAATGCCCTTTTTTGCATCATCTACGTCGTATAAGTTCTGGTATCTATTTCTTTGTATCACGTGCATTTATAAATATGTTGATAACATGGAAATAAATTTCGTTGGATTTTTGAGATATTGTTCCTGGACAAATTAACATTGCGATATAGTATCTTAAATTTTTATGGTTATTTAATTTACTAATTTTAAGAAAATTCGTATGTATTAAATAAACGAAACATTAAATTATTTAAATATATGTAATAACTAATTCAATATATTGTATTACCTTTAATTTATGAAAAATATTTTGTTGGTAATGAGTTTTTTATAAGTTTGTTATAAGAAATACTTTCCATAGAATTCAATAATTTTCTAAAAGTGAAAAGATTTTGAAAAAATTTTTTATACTTTTCTGAAAAAAATTTGTAGTCCGCAAATATATTTTTGTTAGAGTTTTGGAGCACAATATTATACTGTTCTTATCGCGAGAAACAGATAAATTTGCTCTCAACCTATCAAGAAGATGATACTTATTTGAAGTTAAGTTAGAATGAATACGATAAAAAATCCCAGGTTCCGGATTCCAGATTTTGTTGAAATTCCTATTCACATTCTTCGTTTATGAGAAACTTGATAATAACGTGTTGTAGTACTTCACTACCTGCTATTCTCTCATATTTGTAAGTAATCCTTACTGCACTTTTCCTAAAAGAGGAATTTGTGTGTGTGTGTGTGTGTGTGTGTGTGTGTGTGTGTGTGTGTGTGTGTGTGTGTGTGTGTGTGTGTGTGTGTGTGTGTGTGTGTGTGTGTGATCTATTGTCATATATTAGAAAATTACTATTGTCATATATTAAAATAAGGACAATAAAAGTTGTAGTCATTTTGTTTTTCAAGATATTCGTCGAATAGGAAATGAAAGTCTTATTTATAAATGATTTTAACTATTTGAACGATCTAGTGATTTGTAGAGTAAAGAATGTACGTAAGAATACAGGATGTCCAGGCTTATTCTCGATAATCGAAGGAATCTAATCTATGCGTAGGTAATTATGGGAGATAGACCAGCGGCGGAGAGGGCATGCAAAGATCCCAATCCTATTATCGATGGTCGCAAAGCAAACGTCAACTTAGCTATTCTCGGAGCTAAGCCTAGAGGTAACTTGCAAACGAGTAAGTATATTATTTTATTTACGAGATTAGTAGTGTTTGTCAATTAACAATTCCATATATGCAAAATTCCTTGTGCAAAACGATTTATCTTTTCCAGTATATTACGATACCTAATTACTTTAAAGACCGATTCTCATATGCCAACACGATAAGTTATCGAGGTGTAGATTAATTATGCAAAATGGATTAGTGCCATCTTAGTTCGCATTGAATTCTTCATGAAGTTCACGAATATCGATGGGACGGCATTTTACGATCGTATTTAATTCTTAATCGTATTTATGCAAAATTTTATTAAGTTATCCAGATCTTAGCTTGCGACTTAAATTACAGGGTTGTTACGCTTTTCTGACTCCGAAATTCCCTGACTTTTTCAGGTTTTCCAGACAGGTTTTTACAAATATTCCAGGGAGAAAACGGTAAAACATAGAACACTAGTTTGTATTAAATATTTATTGTTATTAGCGAAAGACTAGAAACTTACGTCTCGGTGAAAAAACATAAATTATATGGTAAAAAAATCTTTAAGATTTAAGAACATGAGAATAAAATTTGTATTAAATATATCATAAACTCAAAAATTAAACTACATACACAGTCATATGTATCGAGAAATAAAGTAACAGTCTGAATTCTTGATACGAAGTCTAAAAAAGAATCAGTAAAAGGACATTCAAGTAAATTCTGGAAAAAATGCAGATAATTACAAAATTCCCTGATTTTTCCCTGATAATTCCAAATCAGAAGGAATTCCCTGAGTTTTCCAGATACGTAACAACCTTGTAATAATTACTATATCTGTGCGTTTCTCGCGGGTTAAGGCTCGCGATCACATTATTTCTGTCTAAAACCAAATCGTATTTCCTATTTGAACATCGTATTTTTGATATTTGCGTGTCACAGTCACGGGTTTTACGCTGTTGATATATTGCCAGATCTCTGAAATCTCGTTCGTTGCAGCAATACACGACGCGATCTTGAACACGTAGGATAAACATTCTGTCTCATTATTTAGTAATCATATACATCTAACAATAAGTCTGAGGAGACATTTAATCAACGCAATTTATTTTCGACGTTAGTTGCGGTAAATAGAAAATATTATATAGCATTTAGAATGAAAATAGTTTGGCATGTTTCGAAGTTTGTCTAATAAATAATCACGAAAACAACCAATAATGAATTTATATACCAGTAAAATTATACAACGTAGATGTGAAACGAAAAGAGCGAATGTGTGTGACGATCAGCCAAATAGTGAAGTGTCCCCCTGAGTCATTCTCTCGAACTCTCTTGGTGGCTTTGAGCCAGCATAGCTTGGCGCTTCGAGACCTAAGTCTAAATTTGCGTTAACCCGCGTACCGGTCTTGTCTGGCTTTCTTTTTTTTCTGATACAAGAATTATCTCTAGTTTAACGAAGCGGAAACCTAATTTTAAAGTCAAGTTTTAGTTACTGGTGCACGTTATCATATTTAGAATTACTTTCAATCACGTACATTACTTTCTACATCCATATCCATTTCCATTTTTATCCCATTTTTAAAATTCCATTATAATTAAAAGAATTCTGGTTCTTTCGCAAAAAGATCTAAAAGTTTCTGATACGTTCAATAAAATTCTAGCAATTAATTTGATAAAAATAAGAATAAAAAAAGCCATTGTTGTTTATAATTTCTCAGGTGGAAATTTTTCAAGTTTATCCGATTAAAGATTTAAAAAATTTTTTATGCATCTGGCTATTTTTGGCTGGACAGAGCTTCAAGAATTATATCGAAAAATATTTTGACTCAAATTGATTTTTAAAAACTAATAATTTTTGTACAATGAAATCTATCTCCAATTCTTATTTTTTATAATTGTCAGAACTCTTTTTGAAACTAAAATTTTAAAACAAGGAGAGATAAAACTTTGTCAATTATATCGAATTTCTGAAAATATATTATTAGTTTCACAGACGTTATAATACAATTATATTTTTATTTTTCAACATTGGGGAGGCAGTGTGAAGTTGCCCC
>NJRQ01000161.1:369282-393368 GCA_003063805.1 Aphaenogaster ashmeadi | reverse complement strand
TGAGGCGCTATTTGTCCACAAATTTCTAGTTGCTGATACGACTTTTTTCTCTGAGTGTATGCACGTATTTATTCCTATCTGACGGCACCGCAATTACATAGAGCATAACAATTATTAAATAATTGTTAACAGAAATGTGCAATAACACGCTTAGAAAATAATGTCAAAAGATATACAAAATGTTTGCGAATCGATTGCCAGTCTTTACAACCGGACAATTTGCTCAGTCATCAACGCGGAAAACATAGATCTCTAATGATTATCTCTTCGAGAGATATCACGCCCCCTATTTTCGTAATGATAATTTCATATCGTATTGATCCGGCAGAATTTAAAGGGACACTATTTCTATCTTGATTATGCCACTGAATGAAACATGACATTATTGGATGTGACACAGATTTCTGACTAAAAATATGAATCATTTTTATTATTTATATTCTTTCCATTAACTTTGTGTGAACTAATGTAATGAACTTCTGTAGGATCGTATATGCTATGAATTATCAAGTTTATAAACGTAATTATTAATGAAAATAACTTTTTATATTTGTTTCTATTTTTATCTTTACTTATGATAAAATCCAAAATAGCTAAAATAAAGAATGCTTTTAAATCATCATACATTTTTAACTGCAAAATTCTTTAATTATCTTTTAATTATCTAATTTTAGTTTTAATTATCTTTTAAAAAATGTCAAGACATCTATCTATAAGACTGGCATAATAATTATTATTACATTATTTTATAATCTATTTTCACATTTTGTAAATAAGAAACTGCATTATTTCAAGCAAAATTTCCTTCGAAAAAGATAGATGTTTCAAAAATGTGATACAAAATCAGAATTGTTAAGATTTTTTAACACTTAAAAAAAGAACATTAAGTGTTTCAATTACAATAATAAAGAAGTTTAGAACCGGTTATTAAAAATTGAGATTCACCGATTATATTTGTGATTTTAGCATTCCCGTTCGCTGCAGGCATCCGGGCTGGTTACCCAACAGTACTTCCCGGACAATACGGGTGAGTCTACATTTATGTGTTTTGTCAAGGGATATTAAGAATATATATGTTATAACTGTAGCTAGATCTCGAAGTAGTTTAAGTCAGGAAGAATCCTCGTTCATAGTCGATAGCTAATTTATTCGCTGCAAGTCAATGAAATCGCGCGCGATTTTTCGCTTTTTCGAGCGCTCGTTCAATTATTATATAAGCAAGTTACATTGCAAAATGATCGATTATTTGCGCAACGATTATGTAAATTTGCTAATCCGATATCTTGTAAACGAAAAACAGAATTTTTTGTGTTTTGCGAATTATCAATTGGAATAAAGTTTTTGAAATCCTTGCAGCGAGCACACGAGTCGTTCAATTTTACACAAGAATTTCTCGGGAATATCGGGGATGCGACGGCAATTAATAGTCGGTAATGCAACGTTTAAGAGCCAAGAAGGCACTCGCTTAACGGAGTCGCACGGTCGAGTGATTTTACGAGCTTTTTTTTTAAAGACACCATATATATAACATTTCAGCATCCTGACGCGCGCGCGTAAGGAGACGGGCAGAGAGTTCTCTTTCCGAGATCCTTGAGACGGCCAACGGCCATTCTAAGGACCCCATATTAACGCGAAAGAGAGACAAAGACAATGAAAAAGAAAGAGAAAAAATGGCAAATGTATTAGCGATCGGTGAAAGAGAGAGAGAGAGAGAAAGGGAATGAGAGAGAAAGCGGCACACGCACACGTATCAGAAATCTACACGTATGAGTACCTACGAATTTCTTTCCATGAAGTACATAGCGAAGGAATCTTCCGGGGATCGGCCTGTTCTTCTTCTCCTAACGTACTTTTTTTGACTGTGTTTTTTTTCTTGTTTCTTTCTTAGTGAAACTGACGTGAAGTGATGATAATGATTGCGGTTGCTGAGAGATTTGCGATTGTTTGTTATTTGGTGTTAGTTTTTTTTTAATATTATATCTTTACACTTTTCACACTCTTTTTCTTAATAAGCATAATATTAATAACGATAATCGTAGCAATAATAATCGCAGTATAGATAGCTGTTACCTCTTCGATTCGACATTTCACAGCTCGTATGAAATCGAAATTTTCTGACCTGTTATTTAGTCTGGTCGGCGAATTTTTCTTCATTATAAACAGACACGGAAAAGAAAGACAAGGTATAAAAAATACCTTGTATGGTTACTAAAATCACATTTATCATTTTAATTTTAAAGTCTCTAAAGATTATTTCGAGACATCAAAACTGCAAGTTTTCTATAACAAATTTTTCTCTTTTACTCATTGATGCATTGGAAAAAACAAATCTTAAAATAAAGAGAGAGAACGTGATATATTCAATCTATATAGAGCAATATTGTATTGTTGGTTTGTTAAAATAAAAATAATAAAATTTGAGTACGCGATTTTCTCGATCAATTAACGGTATTTGATTATTGAAACTAGTTCGCAAATAGAGATTAGCGAGTAAAACGTTACTCGTTTGTTCTTATCGATGAGTGGTTCTTTTCTTAAGCAACTTTTTAAACACGTAATCTTTTTCCTCACTTTAGTACTTTCGAAAATCATAGCGATTCGTTTCTTTATTTTTATTCATATGTGTATATTGTACTCCGTTTATTACAATTACTCTCTTGGTTTGCCTATGGTGGCGGGAATACTAAAACGGAGCGAGGGTAAAGCGTCTTCCAATTTTAGATGCGGATTTTCACAATGTTTCCTTTCGCGTTGGGTTATTTGTTTTTTAGTCGAAACGAACGAGGTACTTTATTAGACACTTTAACGAGTCTCGTAGCTAAGCTGACTCCTAAGCGTATTTCATCAATCCGGCTGCATTGTTTCCCTTTTAAAATAAAAGAATCATGATATGAAATATAAATGCGAATGGCATAAAGAGTCGTATAAATTACGAAATAGAAGGTTTCTTCGTTAAATTAACGCAAGCCAAGGAAGAAGCGTATCTGATCCGCCAACGAACCGTCCGGCCATTGCTTATAAATATTTAGTCTTTCGGCGTACGTAGACCATGCAGACTTCTCGTGCCTCGTTTGCTCGCTTAAAGCGCCTTTCGCGATTCCGCGAGAACGAGAAACGGATAGATGGAAGACGAGTACAGCCGAGAGCCAAAGGATGAAGAGATGTTGGAATTTGGTTGAATAAAGAGAAACGCGGCCGCGATTTCGCGAACTGCGAGATTCTCTTCTTCTGGGCTCTCCGCCGGAAATCGACCGGCACCGAGACACGAACGGCGTGTATTAATTTTTGATCGCGCGACAATCGATTCTATCGCGGTTCACCTCGTTTGGCCCGGCGGATTCTTCAATGCCGCACGAAAATTTCATCGAAATGTGGAGAACGCACAAAATATATCCGATTGTACCAACAATTGAGGTAACCTTTCTCCAAAAAAAATGCCGCTTAATACCTCGCTGTTCCTTTCTAGATCATTAATACTATTTATGATATATAAATAAACGCAAAAATTAAATGAGCAATATTGGGACGCGGCGTGTGGTTGGGAGAAAATTTGCACATGCTTAAAATGGACGAAAAGATCGATTTAGCGAAATTATTTCTGTAAAGCTAACACATCAGTTTAGGACTCGGAAGGGAGGCAACGCGGGATAGATATACTCCTCCTTGGAATGCGATAAGGTGGATCGAAGTGTCTTTCACCAAATACCATTGTATAGGATCCGCTAACCACTATAATATTAATAACCTTGTGTGTGTGGTGAAGGCTTACACTACACTTGGTGTCGCTATTGGTGTTGTATTTTTTGGTGTTGTACGTGGGTGGTTTTTGGACTTTCAAATAACACGGTATATTTATATATATATAAATATAGTTCTACGTTATGAGATAGCAAAACGGAACATGGCGCCGTCTTTTTTTAATTTACTCCAGTGTTAATTGTCGGATAATTTGCAGCATGTATCAATGGCAGGGACGTCATTATTGCAACAATAATAAGTCTTCCCGAGATTACCGATTACCTGTTGTTTTCGCGACTGTGGGAAGAGATGCAATATGCACGTAGAAGGCAGAAACGCTCGTAGTTCGATTCCCTATCGCTTTTCGCGGTGATTTTTTTACGGAGTAATCTGAGACTCCCTTTTTTCTCGCCTGTTAATGAAAGATCGCGGGAGAGGTCCCGACTTTTCTCATCTCGCGAAGAAACGTGTCGCAATCATGTGAAAGAAGCGTGAATATATAGAAGCGTCATATAAAGGGGGTTCGTTTTTTGTGCAATCCAGCGAAGCCCCTTGCCAAGGCCGATTGACTCTCGCATAGTCGAAATTTACGGATCCGAATTATCATAGATTCTCTAACAAAGTCAATTAGTCTTATTGTTAGCTCAGTTCTACTAAAAAAACTCGCGTCACATTTATAACGTAAAGAAAATTGCAATTGTATGAACTTTGATGATATATCACAATAAAAGTAGAGTTATTATGTTTTTAGATGTTAGACAGACTTGAAAATTGCTGTTTTTTTTTTCATAATGAAATTATCCTCATTGACGAAATCTTATCGACGTCACGTCTGCGGAATGTATAATGCGGCGCAGCGCTATTATTCGCGAACAATGGCGGAGTTTTTTGCCACGGGAGAACATTCGCGGACTATATCGCCTGAAAATTCGCATTTAGCACGTCGACACGCGTTATTGGCAAAAACGTCGTTGTCGGCGTCACGCATAGGCGTAGATGCGTGGCTCGCGACGCGCGTCCTCGAATTAGCGAAACGTAGGTGGAAAAGTGAAATCCAACACCAGTCCGGACGTCGCGGGAGACGTCAGAGACGGTTCCGTCCGACGGTGCTGGTAAATTTGTGTCGTAAGCGAACGCCGACGACGACGACAACGACGACGACGACGACCACGACGACGAAGAGCGACGACGCCGAACGTCTCGGCCGGCCATCTTGGAGCCGCGTTGGCGACGGTCCAGTCTTTATTTAGCACCACCTGTCCCTCATGTCAGCTTCTCTCTAACTGTAAGCCGCCACCGCTCGAAGACCCTATCGAGAGGATTCTAACGCGATTTAAGGCCGTCCTTACGGAGGCGATTTAGCGTCGGGCCGTGTTAAAAAATCCATGCTTATTTATGCTCCACATCGTTTCCGCTCACTGCTACCCATTCGTTATGCGTATACCGAAAATCGAGACTGAATTGAGAGAGCGAGATGACTCAAATCTTTGGTTAAGATGAATGCTTCCTGCTTCGACTTTTCTTGTTCGCGAGAATAGCGAGCCATTTCATACATCGTTTAAAAAACCAATTATCTATATAAAAATAACACGCCATTTGAGATGTACGGTCGCATTTGCGGACTCTTATGCCACTTCTCTTTAATTTGATCTATATACATTCAGCGATATCTGTATATCAAAGCAAACATGAAACGCTTCAAGCATATGTCACCACGTTGCTAGCTGTATATCTTTTATGCAGTGTACAATGCTATCTTAGGAAAAAGTATACTCTTTCTGACTCATTCGTAAAAACGTTGACTCATGTTCCCTTGAAACAGTCGATTTTAACGTCGAGTACCACTTCGGTATGTCATTTCGCGTCGTTGGCGGGAATAAGATCTACGCTCATTTCTTTCGGAGACTGCATGAAACGGTGTAGGGTGTTAAAGGTCCATTTCTATTTTCATTGCCGCGGCTCCAATCCACCTGTCGTCGTCGCTCTTCTGACGCAAGCCGTAACATCGTACCACGAGACGGCAGCGAACGTTCTGTATCGCATTTACATAAATACATTGAGGCCGCATTTAAACCTGCATCTCGAATTTTAGAACGGCGCGATTCCGGATGATCTCGTGAAATTTTAGAACTGTCACACACTTCGAAATAGACATAAACTATATTTTCGAATGAACGCCTAAGAAATAAATTTCCTTCAACTATTGCTGTCTATCTGTCGTCTTGACTTCGCTGTATATGAATAACACGGTAAAAGTGATATATTTTCGTCGGATACGATATTTTAACTTCGAAGAAAATGTCCGATTTTGTTGGGGCATTAATGTACGATATTTCTAGTTTGAAACAAGCCAATGACTGATTTACAATATGAACAATAACATAAATTTTACAATTACACTGCGTATTACTCTATCGTGCGTGTAATTCTGAATCAAACGTTCTCCCGTTTTCGCCAACTGGAATAAAGAATCTTCTTCGAGCATGTGTCTCTCGTTTCTTAATTCGTACGTTTGCCGAATCGTATTCTCGGGAATCTGCCGACGCGCGTACCGAGAACAATTAAGTCGTCGTGGCACCACCCTTCGCAGTCACCATTGGTCCGGACTGCTTTCCAAGGATTGGTAGATCATCCCATTGGATTATCCACGGCGCCGGCGCCCGCACAATCCGTGCACTGCGCATCGGCCCGTCATGCATATATACATTTACGCCCGCGCACACATGCGCGTACAGAGTGCGTCGCGCAGGTGGCTTCACGGATACGTGGCGGCATACACACACACACACACACACACACACACACACAAATACACACATACATAATAGTAAAAACGCACACAAATCTACATGCACTCGCATGCGATGCGGAAACGCATAGCTGCGCGATCGCGAACGGTCGCGGGGCCACCACGTGCCGTCGATGTATCCGCACGCGTGTAAAACTGACCGCGTCGCATTCCGTGACACACTTAAACGCGCGCGGATATATACGGAAGGAGATGATAGCGAGATTACACGTTGACCGATGTACCTTGTCCTACGTAAATGTCACTCGAGAGCGAAATGGAAGTAACGTTAATTCGAATGCCTACGAAGGATGTCCCGAGCATCGTTTTCTTTGTTCAGCTATTCTCTCTGTTCGGAGAGCATTCCTCTGCAATTACATTAACATCCGGGGCTAACGAAATTAGTTTCGCCTTCGTACGGGGCTCAAGGTCCCCAAAAACATTCGATTGAGAAAAGATTTTATCTGTGATAAAGATACCTACCAGAAATAAAGGCCATTGCACGTGAAAAAGTTTTAGTCGTAATCCGAGGGATAAACCGCTGAGGGCATTGCGGTGTACAGATTTGGGGCATTAGTGGGCATTACTAGGGCACATTAGTGGGTACTACATAAAAAATTCACTAGTAATGCCCAAAAATTGTGTACTTTTAGTGTACTTTTGTGTACTTTGTGTACTTAGTAATGCCCAATTATTGGGCATTACTAGGCATTGGTGTACACAATTTTGGTCAGCGGTTTACCCCTCGTCGTAATCGTAAGGTCGTAAACAAATCGACCAATCACAGTCAAACATTTTTACTATATTGTGAGAATGCTTGACTGCGATTGGTTGATTTGCTTACAGCCTTACAATTACGACTAAAACTTTTTCACGTGCAATGGCCTTAACATGTAAAGTGAGAATTCTGTGTAGTGTATATTTCACGAGCATCACGTCCTTTTTTGAAAGGTGGTGTTTTTCGATCCTTCGATAACAAATTAAATCTCACGCATATCAATAGTCTATCGATTAATACATTCTCACAAATGAAAAGAAATATCGGTTACTAGATCATGAATCCTTCGTGTCGTAAGGTATCATGCAAGGTGGTTTCGGCGGTTTCCGCTTCGCTAACGCGCGTTTCCGCTTCATCGTCCTCACCGTTAATGATCGCCCCGTAGTCATGGGGGTCGTAGCGGCCCGCACGCACGAATTAATGGGGTTGATTGAACAACCCCTGTCGCTACGATTCACCCCCTCGTATACTACGTCAGTAAGTTGCGTGGTAATGCACGTAGGGAAAAGTCGGGAGATCCTAATCATGGTGCGCTGCCACTTTGCGTCGGAAATCGAGGGTGGTCACTTAGATCCGTCACGAAGGGACGATACGGGGCCTCTTCGTGACTGCGGGACAATTTTGTGTCCCTCACCTCGCTGGCCTTTCTACTTAGCGTTTTACAAAGAGACGCGGAAATTCCAGGACGCGACGCGACTTTATTGTCGGCACCCGCGGAAAAAATTACTGAGTAACGGGTTTCCTTCCTAACTATGCAACGTTTCGTGACAGTGATTGAAAAATTGATATCGGTTTTATGTATATAAACATGGCGAATTATTTTCTGTTCTACAGAATTAATAGTGTAAATTATTTGTTTTGACATTACTCTATTTAAATAAAAAATCTTACAGAGCTTGTTGCTTCGCTCAACTCACTCGATCGTATTCTTTTGCAAATTTGTATCTTTTAACGCTAGTAAAATTTTTCCCAGAACCGCCATTATTTTTATCGATTCTGATGTCATCTTTTTTTTTAAATTGCTATGAGGCGACAAGCGTGCGCATTCATTCTCGCGGGAATCGCTGTAATGCGACGTATGTACGTTTTTTTGTCTGTACGTTACATCGATCGTGTAAAAGGTCGTACGTCGCATCGCGGTTCTTTATGCGTCTGTTAAAACCAACCGCCCTATTTCCGCACGAAGGTTTCAAGGACGAAAAGTACGGTCCGAAGAATGTTTCACGGACATTATTTCGTCTCCATTGTATGAGCAAGTTCTTTTAAAAATCCTTCGAATTTCATAAATTTCTTAGCGAAATGAAAGTTTCTATTATACCTAACTTGATAAGAGTTTGTCATTTCTATTCTTCAACATTAAATGTTTGAAGTATTAGATTATGAGCATTAGGGCCTCCGCACAAACAAAAAATATAAGGAATAAGGAACAGATATTAGCGATTAGGAATAAGAGGAAGGAAGAAGAAAGATTCTTCTTCCTAATCGCTAATATCTGTTCCTTGCTCCTTATATTTTTTGATTGTGCGGAGGCCCTTATGATAATTTTATTTATATTAACTATTAAAGAACATAGAAAAGTCACACATTAATATTATTGGAGCACTAAGATCCGCTATGACCGTCATTGGCCTATCTCTCGATTTAAATTGTTTATACATATATGCGGTCTTATCCTAATTATTATTAAAGAACATTTTTTTCTTTCATTTTTACGGTCGAGATTCGATTTGGCAGAAGCTTTTAGCTCTTGGCGTAAACAATTAATAGATAATCGTAGGTAATTATTGGAATTTAAGCGTATATTGAAAAACAATCGGTATTTTTTAAAATTTGATCCGTAACATTTGCGTCATCATGTATAAAATAAACCGATATGAATGCAATTAGCGTGTCCGCTATGCCTCCGTTGTTTTCCTTATCGCTGATGTGATGAAATCGATCGGCGCGTTTCTCGCGATCAATTAGCGGTCTATCTTTTATTACTAACAATAAGCCTATATACACGAATATGGGTTCCGATGAAATTCGTTGGAACAATTACCAGTTCGTACTATGTCACGGTATCGCCGTGAAATCTGATGAAACGCGCAGATACGTGTGTTTAACGGAAATCACGTAACCCATATGCGTCTCCTCAAACTATAATAAATCCTGGTGGCATAAATAATATTTTAATGAAAATAATTCGACTAGCTCAAAACTTAACTCTGTATATCTTATGGATCATTGCATCGGCACAAGATAAACATACTTATATTAAGAATATCGTGATCGTGAAAGATATTTCCGGATATCCGCTTAAGACATGATATGTCTTTTCCCGCGTCATTCATAATTTTTGACGGGATCAGAAACACTCTATATCTTCCTATCAATTATACCGATTCCCGCGAGAATGTGCGATATGCGATCTTTTTTCGCCCACATGGACGACACGTCAGCAATTCATAAATGTTCCCTTGATACCATATTTAAAAATATTTTTGCTATTGACGTCACTAAGTACTTGGTTAGTCATATATGCTGATATTTCTTACGTATTATGGAAATTACATCAGAACATAAAAAACCTTCGTTCAAAGTAAAAGATAACAGTAAAAGAAAGATAAATCCACGGCCGCGTATTTGACTTTTATTTTATTATGTCTTTCGCGATAATTTCTTGGTGATTCTGCGTTCGGTGAGATTTCCTCGTGCTTGTCGTTCAGTGCGAGGGAAACAGTGACGGGGGGCAATTGGGATTGGAAATTGCCATCTGGACGGGGACGGGCGCGCTGGTCTGGAAACACACGTGGAACGAGGAGAACAGAATGGAACACGTAGAATGGGAAAAGAGGGGTTGAGGACACGCGAGCCATCCATAATGCACGTACCTCGGCCGAGATGCGACCGACAGATAAATTCGATGGAAAATGTAGAAGCAAAAAAACGATAGAAAAGCGAGAATGTACGAAGGAGGGAACGTCATTCGCGCGCTGCCACTGCTGTTCTTTGTGTCGTGGCTTTGTTTTCAGACCACGCAAAAATTACGTTGATGCAACTTGATAATTCTGGACCAACAATAAAACAAAAGTTTCTTTTCTTATAGAGGGTTAATATGGGGTTTCACGTTTTTTTTCAAAGGTCTGTAGATATTCCATCCTAACCATGTAGTAATTATCTTAACAAGATATCTGCTACCAAAATGCCATAAAACTTTCGCTATCTTGAGAAAATAATAAATGTATTTAGATATTTTTATTTTTTTCTTTAAGCGCAGGTTTTTTTCAGCATTTGTTAAGTGGAAAATTTTGTTTTCTATTTTTGCTCGCGAATTCTTTTAAGTTAACAAGAGTTAAGTACGAGTCAGTGAAAAATCTAGAATGAACAAAAGAACAAGCGAGATATTTTTACAACGATCGTCCATCAATTAATCTTCAGTATTGTGTTTGTGTGTGAGACACTGAAAAGTCCAGCAGGTGGCTGACAGTCTTCGATGTCAATAAAATTAGCAATACTCCTATTAATTTCCGTGCGTTTGCACAGATAGATCGATTGCCACGCAACGTGTCGAGTTTCATTTATCACGGCACGTTTCTGTTATTTTTATTTTTCTGCTCTCTCTCTTGCGAATTTTTCTGTCTCAGTTAAGAACAACGTCAAGATATTACGGATAATTTGCGAAATATTTTAGACTGAACCAATAATTTAAAACCACAACTAAGATTTAAAAAATGCATAACGTCAGTGCATAAATTTTCTATTTCTATGCTCCTCGATCTGCTGCACTTCACCGCGTCAAGGTCGCCGATTTTATCTTTCTTTCGCGTACAACTTGCTCGAGTTTCTCTTAAACCTTATATGAATAAATGTTTTGTTGTGAAAAAGTTATAATTAATATTATAGCAAGTACAGAAAAGGAGAGAGAGAGAGAAAGAAAGATTATGGTCTCTTGGAGTTCGGCGTAAAGGCGACGCGCATTTTTCCTACTTAAGAACGCTCATTTAGAACAGTCACAATGTTTCCGCAGACAAATCACTTTGCAATTCACTTTGCAAATCGCTATGCAAATCAATGCAACTAATTGTAAGAAATGGATTCTCGCTCGCTCGGATCCTCTTCAAATGATGCAGGTAAAAATGCCGCTCGTCCGCAATGCGACATTATATCGCAACATTGTAGCGACATATGTCGCACTTTTTTTACCTTTATCTTTATTATAATTTCGCCCTCCTCGCATCATGTAATGCTCATCGACCGCGTGGTCATCCATCCTGGATGACAGCTCCAATTCAAGGTCGTCGATTCTACGGCCATTGTGATTCTTTTCCCTCTCCCGCTGCAGCACGCGACTTGACATGCTCGTTCGAATTAAGCGATGTACGACACGCGTGTCGAAGCGCTCTCGATTGTTTGCGATTGTGTGATAATGGTCAGCGGGCACCAATCCGACGTTGCGGAGGAGTTCTGCCGTTCGGAGCCACAGGACGACATATTGATTTCCTTCGCAGACTGGACACTGGCTATTATCGATCCGCTAAAAAGTTCAGGGCTGTCTCCGGGAAAGAGGCCGGGTACCTTCGATGTCTCGAAACTCTACGGAATCGCTCTTTACCGTTTAATCAGTTATCGAATATCTGTTAGAGTCCGCAATTCATAATTGACTATGTACGACATGCGTTTATAAATACAGATTGCGTGCCGAAACTAGGTTTACTCAATATCGATGGCAATCAGTGGGAGAATACGAGATAAAATTATAATCTCAAGTTTGATTTTACAATAGCATTCTTGTTATTATTTTTACATAAGTCCGCTTATAACTTTTTAATATATAATGTTTTCGTTTTACGTTTCGTGAATTAAACATTTAATTTTTTGCCAATATTCGCTTAGTCAAATTGATTAAATAAAATTTTTAAAACTTTAAAATTATAATATGCTTAGGCATTTAACAGAAAATATTAATTACATTATTCGTTAACATATTTAAAAATGATTCGAAATAATAATATTATATGTAATAAATTATCAATTTCGAAACTCGATAGTACACATAAATTTGGACAACGAATTTATCTATTTCATATATTTTTATGTATTCGCAGAGTACACGACGATCAATAAGAAACAATTGCGAATCGGTGAACAAATTTCGCGGATGATCGAAGAATGCTCGCCAGTCGGGATCTTCCGCGCGTTATTATTTGAGAAGAGTAAAGATAAGCAAAGAGTAAAAGAGAAAGTGTAAGGGAGACAGAGGCACTGCCGTGAGATGTACTATCTTTTTTTCTTTCTTTCGTACAAGGGTACGTTTTGAGACGTCTAGCGTCGATTTTTCTGAAATTTGGATATACTCTAGAGTAGTCTAAATTAAGTGACGTCTTATATTTTTCGAAATGCGCTTTGTCGCAAATTTAGGGGATGCAACAATGTGATAGTGATGTAATTTCGACAACTCGGCACGTTCTAAGATCGAATATGATTATGATAAAAACATTACATAATGCGTAACGAATGCAATGCACACACATGCATGAATGCATGCAGTCAACAATGCTTGTACTCGTCGTTGCAATGACGTGCGAAACGTAATGAGCAAGTTCACTGGATAATATAAGCGTGTGAATGCATTTATTATATGAAACAATTGTTCGCGATTGATATTACGATATATTATTTTATTCATTTTTTTATTTAAATAAAACTTGAATCTTTGTAATTTTTAACACGCCAATATTCAGTACAATACAAAATAGTGTTTTTGTTGTATACCTATTAAATATTACAAGTGGCAAAATGTTAGTTTAATTTTTTATTTTCTTCGTATTCTATAATTTAAGTGATAATAAGTAAAAATATTATCGAGTTCGTCCCCTAAATCTGCACAAAGAGTGTGAAATATTTATAAAAATATATGTTAATACTTTATTTTGAGATACTCTACAGCATATCCAAAGATTGTAAAAATCGGAGAGTAGCGAACTCGAGACGTTTCCTTAGATCTGTGAATTTAGGTACTAACGTTGGTGTTAGATAATCGTGTGCCGTGTGCCGAGAAGTATTTATATTTCGTGCAGTCACCTACATACACGTTTGTCGTTGGTTTGTTGTTGTTTTGCCAACACGTGAAAGATTTTTTCTTGGATTGTTGCGTACGTTTTCCGCCTTATTATTGATACCACAGTGAGAGCAACGTTACCGTTTTCACGTCGACTTGCTTCCTTCCGCTTTCCTGTCTTTCTTTCCTTTTCCAACGAAATATCCGTCGAACGTAAGCACGCACGCATACACTTACACATCTACTGTGCATTCTGATGTTAGTCGATTTCTTTTTTTACGGAGATATGATTTTCTTTTTGAAAGTGAAATACAGATGTACATTTTCTGTAATGAAATTTGTCGAAGTGATACTTTGCGTTATACATACTCTTCAAGCGCTAAACATTCTTTAAATTTTATTTGAACACGCTTTATCGAGAGCAATAAAAATAAATATCCTAAGATATAAATGTAATCTTTCTCTAATTAATGATTACCTATCTGTATATAAATGCTGCAACTGGCACATCATCAGAATGCATTCGACATGCACATACATATGTAACACATATACTGTATATTAGAAGACGGGAGTTTCTCTCAGTTTTTTATGAATTCGCCAGTAAACAGAGTTCATTTTTTTCTTAATAAAAAGATGGAAGATCGAAGAATCCTGTATCATGAAAAATGAACGGATCTTAATGCATTGATCTTATGTTTTGAGAATGTGGAAACAAAATTCGATTTTTCAATAAATTTTAAACGAAATTTGTTTCAATAGAATTTTAATTCTTGATTTAATTATTAAATTATTTAAGTTAATGAAAATTGTTCATGGTTTTGGATTAAATTTTCGCTGAAAAAATTCGAGTCGATTTGGCAGGAATTTATAACTAAGAGAAAGCGCGCGACTTCCAATACTTGCATACAGAACATTTCATCACAAGTCCGAGATCGCATATCTTAAAATATATAAAAAACAGAAGAAAAAGATAACTTGGTTTTAGAGATACGATTAAGTTAAACCTTTCGAAGATATGCCATTTTGGAACATGAAGTAAAACATTCTTTGTACACTTAATATTCTCACTCACATATATACACACGCGTACCGATTGATATCGAAACATAGAAGCGTATTTTGTTCCGATCGTTCATATATTATATTTGCGCGAAGATCGGTTGAAGAAAACTCGGTCCCTCGCTCACTCTGCCGTTTTGGTGTTGCGTGCTTTTGGTGTTGGTAGAGAGCTGCTCGAGAGCGAAAGACCGTCGAGCCGAGAATCTTCTTGTAACGCGAAACGCAATAAAGAAAGTTTGTGTTTTTCGTCGCGCATGCTCTTCGTGCCGACGAATCGACGGTGTAGGAACGTGCGAACACGCGGATACGAACTCGTCTTTGCCATGTCGATTCTCGGGACATTTTATGACCGTCGTCTTTATCTACGACCATTAAGACAATCAAGAGGCAGACGAGTTTTCAAACATTTATTTCGATTAATGATCTATATGGACATCCCGAATTGTATGTTAAGTTAAGACACGTTACACGAAGAAAATTTTCTTACACTTAAGGCTAATCTACAATGTGCTCTTTGCTTCCTGTTCCTTGCTTTTTGCATTTTGTCAATTTTTGGTTATATCGCGTAATGCGATGTTTGTTCGTTCTGTCATCCAAGATAAAAGTTGACAAACTTCGGAAGAGACAAGAAACACGTGACAAGAAACACGATTGTCGGTAAAACAATGCGTGGAAAGGCAAAGAAGCAAGAGGCAAAGAGCAAGAAACAGGAAGCAAAGAGCACATTGTAGATTAGCCTTTAATCATGACACAAATGACACATTTGTTGCTATACGTTATCTCTTTCCTTCCTAACTCCATTACGTTCCATAAAATGAGAGAAGTATATAATTGAAGTGAACGAAAGCTATCAGATATATTCGTTGCATCTTTTTCGAAAATTCAGAGCATCGAGTCTGATGGCTTTCGATCGCTTCAAAAAGGTGTACTTGTTTGTAAATTATTGTTTCACGGACTGGACGGCGTTTTATTTCTTCACAGTATCAATACTGTGACAAATTAAGATATTTACAACAATATTTGACATACAAAATAAATATCATTTACGGATTAAATTGTGAAATTGTTGATATTATTCGCATAACGTTTTGCACAAAATGAAGCGCTCTAGTTTCGCTTCTTTTAGTTTAATTTTCTTTTTTTTTTAGAAGATAAAAATCTCGCCGTCAGTGCGCGTCGCACTTAATTCACAAACATCCGCCGCCTTAAATCTTCGAGTGTCGCTGCGTCCGGTCTTGCATCAGCATCCGTAACGGTCATTTTCGTTTTGCAGGGTACCACCGGGCTACGTGTACCAATCGCCCTACCTTGCGGCTGCGGCGCCAGGTGGTCTGGTACCGCTTCCGACGACGCAGTTGAGCCACGCAGCCGCCGTCGCCGCGGCATCGCAGTTCTACGAGTACCAGAACGCGGCGGCAGCCGCCGCGACCTACCCGGGCACCTCGTACAACTTCGCCGAGGCGTATCCGTACACCACCGCAGCCGCGGCTGGTACGTGTTTGAATAGTGTCCAGAGCAAGGGTAGCAACTATCCGATACACCACCACCAACACCAGCAGCAACAGCAAAACGGACCCGGTGCGACGTTGGCGCATCAGCAACGGTTGGAGAAAGCTCTCCTACCGCAATTTCTGCCGTCCGTGCTGCGTGATTACGGTAGAAGATCTTAAAGATAGGGAGGGAAGATAGGAGGGTTGCGCCGCACTTTCCTCGGGGCTGTCCGTAGTGCTTACTCGCAAGCGGGGTTCTCACAGGATCTGGTTTTCGTTTTCACAGGGGGTTGGGCGATACACGGGATAATGCGGAGGGAATTGAATTGGGGAAACGCGTAACCTGATGTGTGCAGCTTTTGCTACGCACCAAATTATGCATGGTTAGGGGAATAATAATTCCGATGTCGGGGGGGGGGATGTATGTCGTCACGAAGCGGATGCAATGAAGTGTCGCTCATTCTATACAACACGTCTTGCGTTTTCCAAAAGCCTTGAGCATTTCCGGACGGATCCTCCGTGGGAATTCTGCTACACGTCTTTTGTGCTGATATACATTTCGCTTTCTTTCGAATTCGTTCATTTAATATTTTGCAATCTTTTCATATTAATATCAATTAAGCAGAAAGATTCTCAGTAAGCTCAAAAAATTCTCACAAGCTACGAAATAGAATCTCACTTTTCTTATTACCTTACATATTTTTATTTCTTAAATAACTGTATATGTATTTCTTATGTTAATGTTATTAGACGTTCGCGCACGAAATCTCTTTACTGTTCAATGCTCAATAATGGGCGAACAATGAACAGGAATGAAATCTTGCATGTGCTTCATGAACTATAAAATTGACGCATAATATATTGTCAGTCTGTCTGCGCTGTCTGTGGTGATGGTGGCGGTGTTCTCTGCGGTGAGTGATGGTGGTCAACGAGAGAAAGCACTATCCGCTTTATGTATTACAAGTGAATAGCACTATACAAGAAAAAAAGCTAAGGCACAAAATAAGATTTACAATGCGCACAAATCGCTTGCGTATGCTTTTTCTGCGATCTGTATCAAGGAACGATATTTTATTTCGAACACGTACACTAAATCTGTCATCTTTCATGTATAAAATTTTAGACGATTAGAATTTAGAAAAACGAGAGTTTTGTAATAAAAGTTCCATTCAAAAGCGATTATAAGATGAAATATTACAGTGAGTACGCATAATATTCAGGAAATATAATTTTCTTTTTGCAGCTAATGCAGCCGCGGCGGGTTACGTGGCACCGTATACGTATGCGACTTTGCCAGGTGCTGCAGGACTGCCGGCAGCGGCAGCGGCGGCGGCAACGGCAGCTGGAGCAGCTTTCCCGGGCTTACCGTATCAGACAACACCTCAGGAGGCCAGATTGCAATAAAGCTTTAACATTAGACCACCACGAGATAGCTGCAGCTAAAGCCTTCTACGAGACAGAAACGGGCGTAGAGCTGCGCGAGACATTCGATCCTCGATTGTCGTCTTCGGGGATCAGCTCATCATCTTCCTCATTATTAGTTATTCTTCGAGATTTCTATGTTCCTGATCATGTCTCGCGAATGTATTCGGAATGTATTCGAACCACTCGCGAGAACCGCAAGAGGCGAAGAGGATGAGCTATGACGAAGCGACAGACTCGTCAGAATTAGCGATCCGCAACTTTTCGCTAAGTCTACGATCTATACTCTTCCCTTTTCGCCTCCCCGATCTAATCTTCCTCTCCCTTCTCCCATAGAGCCGATACTAGCGCGCTCGATTATCAACCTATCGCGGAATTTTAGAAAAGACGCAACAATTTTTAGAATTGTAATTATTTATATAATGAGCTGGCGATCGCTCGTTCGGGAAATGATCCTTGACGTGCGAACGGTTCGGAACTTGAGAGCCGAAAAAGAGGCTTAAGTGAACGTACTTTGGTCCGTATTCAAAAACTATATGCACGAACGGTCTGTTGTTGGCTTTCGAACATAATGCTAGTCTAAATATTTCATCTGTATTTCAAAATATTACAACAAGGCAATGTATCGAAATGTAACTGCAGGTAACGATTTTTGAAACATAATTTGATATTTAAACTCATCGAGTATTATAACTTTTTGCACCTATGCATTTTTGTTGGTGATCCCTAAATCAAACGCATCGTTTGCGCAACAATTTGTTTAAGCAATCTTAGTGGTGTCGTTCGAGACACTGAAACTTCTCCTGAGAGAAGCTCAAGCTGTAACGCATGATATGTCTTCGACAAAGTTAATTGAATGCGTTAAAAATATCAACAAAGGTTAATGCGAGAGAGAGAACTCCGTAATAGTTACAAAACCATGGTTACATGGTTCAGAAATGTGCGTTTTCGGAGAGGATACGTGTTAAATTTTAGTTAAATTTTAAGTAAATCCTAAAAACTTAATGATAAATAAATTTCTAGAATAATAAGTTATTAAGTTATATTTTCATGCGTTTTCCGACGAAGAAAAAGATTAAGATTTAACGCGTTTGTCTGTAATGGATCAACTTTTAGGATAACGCTTAGGAAAGCGAGAGACGGAATTTATAGTTTCTTGGTGAATAAGAATTTCCTATTCATACACGGAAAAAAAAGAATGTTTGTGCCAACCAGAATCTGGTTGGCACAAACATTCTTTTTTTTCCGTGTATACATATGCATATTGATATACATATGCATATTGATATACATATGCATGTTGATATACATATGCATATACATATATATATATATATATATATATAATTATAATTATATATTATAATACATACACTGCCATCGAAAAGTTTCCGAACAAAAGTATAAGTCGCGAAAAATTGTAATAAAGCGCCAATAAGAAAAATTATTATAAGAAAAATGAGCCAATTCAACTAGTGAGAAACAAAAACAATTTCATAAATATAAGTCAATTTCAGTCACAACTCGTACTTTCTTTTCATCGAAAAAACCACCGACAGACAGCACTTTTTTAAATTTAGTTATAGATCTTGTCCGGAAACTTTTCGATGGCAGTGTATATATAATTACTATGCTATATATATATATATATATATATATATATATATATGTGTGTGTGTGTGTATGTGTGTGTGTGTATATATAAAGTTATTATTCTTTTTCTTCAAGAATTGATTATAGATACCGTCTATAAATGTATCTATACGTAGAATACGTTGTAATAACAAGGTATATCTTCCAAAGTACTTGTCTACCGATATATTAATTCGTGCGCACTGCTTGTTTCGGCTCTCTGTTGCTTATCAGAATATTATTTTACTTATAAATATATATATATATATATATATCGATATTTATTACAAGCTATAAAATATTAAGCGTATTACTAGTTGAAATATTAACTGATTTTACCGAGATGGGATCATAAATGTGACTTATTTATAAAAAGAAAATGTCGAAGCGTACATGATTATCGAAAACGTTTAATCTAACCGCGGTGGCCTTAAAATCGCACATCAGCGAACAACGCAAAGTGTCTTACTTTCGAGGCCTTGTTGTGTTAATTAATCAATTAGATGTACTAAATGAAGCAACATCGACCAATTTGATGGCGATGCGAACTCGCAGAAGATCGAGGAGTAGATCGATTTTATTGATAAATTGCTTTCATTGATATACAGAGCGAGCCTAACAATTCTTATCGCTATTGAAGAAAAAATAAATTTTCGTAACGATTAGTGATTTTGATGAGAGCGTCTGTTTTAAACGTGAACATACGTTTTAAACATTTGTATTGCCTGATTATTGTCGGCGATAATTTTCTGACACTTGATCTAATCGATTTTTCTTAAAACTCGAAGAAAATGTACATTCGTCTACTCTTAGTGATTCAGTGCCTTAATTAGCACAGTCGAGTAGTCGTAATGATTAGAAACTAGTCAGCGATTCGTTAGTGCAACGCTCGACGCGCTAACTCGTGTACAAGAGTGACGCTCAACGAAAGGGTGAGGAGAGCTAAAGGAATATCAAAACGATAATCAACTAGGATCGGGTTATGAGGAACGTCGTTGTCTAGTCCCAAACCCTTTCAAACCTTAAACGAGGTTAACTCGGTTTGTTAGATTTGTAAGTAGAAGTTAATGGACACGAAAAAAAACCAAAAGCGAAACTTTTTGTAAAAAGTTAGAAAGAGGAAACGTTAGGAGGATTTAGTGTTAAGTATTATTATATAACGTAATAGAAAAATAAATTATTATTATTATATTATTATTTCATTATTATTGATATTACGTTTTATTATTATTATTATCATTATTATCACTATTAATTATATGACATTGTTCATGTACTTAACGAATGGACGGAATGTATACGCGATGTAATTGAAGAATTTGTTATAAAAACACGCTGAAATTTTCGCCACAGGTGAAAAAGATGGTAATAGAAAATCTGCGATGAGAAGACGCAAAAAAATTATAGTATTCTTATCATGGATACGATCATTTTTTTGAATATTCTATACTCTCATTGTATATATAGGCTTAATTATATAAATAGGTTGTAATATATATTGCCTGTTATCCTCAATAATATTAATATGCGCTCTATTAATAGGTTCACGAAAACCGAAAACAAATATATTGTCATTAAGAGAAAAACTCCCTCATGTGTTCTTGTCAATTAATTATGCATATCCTTTGGTGTATCAATTTGATACATAAAATAGAATAGAATAGAACATAAGAATCGAGAAATCCAATGTTTTCGTACAAATTGAATAGTGATCATGAGATACTATTCATTTTCTCCATTTTTCAATATATTTTAAATATTTTCTATTTGGACATTTATATATTTTTATTTATATTTTACGATAATTGCCGTAAATTCTTGTTAATTGTATGAAACAACGGGACTTTCAAGTTGCTTTATGCTCTCTTTATTCGACAGAAGGGGATTCGTCGTCATTGCTTCTGCATAGTCGTTTTTGACGGCTAAAGATAAAGCTAATGGCTTCGCAGGATCGTGACAATTCCCAAAAACAAGCAAAATGGAGAACCGCCCTCGTCGGGGCCGTAACAACTATAAAAATAACTAAAACAACTGTAAAAATAACTAAACTACCGCTACTGATGGCACGAAGTGACGATTTTGCATTTGCGCTTATACAGAGTGTTCCAAAAGTATGATGCTTTAATAATGTACTTTAAAAATTAACAAGAGTTGAGAATATTGGTATGGAAATGTTGAGATTGCAATAGTCTCCGGATTACGAATGATCAACATTGTCTAACTGAATTGTGTAAAAATCTCGCGCTCAGACTCGCAAATATACGTATAACTTATGTAAATTGGCATTCACCAATTAATTCATCTATTATTGATCTATTATTTTAATCGCACAATCCGAAATTCGGATAGTTTTGGAATTGTTGATCTGGTACATCACGTTTGGCAGGAGATGACGTGAGATCCAATACAATAAGTGATAGGCTTCCCACACAATCAATATTGCTATCAATGCAAATTTTTATTTTCTCCGTACAGATTTTTATAAATTTTATATCAAAATAAATATTTCGTTATCACGTTACCGATATCTCATCGATATCAATTTTAATATGATGTATAAAAATATATTATTTCAATATCACATTAATATAATTGACACATAACTGATTACATTTTTTGTTTAATTTTTAGAATTAATAATCTGTATAAAAATTTTTCTATTTTGCAATAAAATATTTATTGGATTTCACGTCTCTCTCTTCTTTCTTTCTCACATATATTTTGTTTCAAATAATATAAATTCAAGTTATCATAATAAATCTGGATGATTAGGCTATGTTAAAGATTAAGATAAAATTAATATATTATAAATATAAATATAATTAACAATCATTAGCTCTTTTATTTAAAAAATTATTAGAAACGTATGCTATATGATGATTCATAAAATATTTACGAAATGTTTTTGTTTGTCTTTCAAGTTTGTGATACATTGAAAAAATCCCTGGATATTACTTTCTAATCCGATTTTATTAAATTTAGTAACAATCTTTGTCTATAATTAAATCTGTAAATAATGCAATGTAATTGTTGCAACAGACTATTATTACGTAAACCTGTAACGGATTTTTCATTAAACTTGTCAATAGAATAGCGTCTAAAGCGTCGGTATTGTAGCATCTGAACACAGCATTAACACTACGTAATCTACAATCAATTACTACTGTACTCACTGTACAATCAATTACTACGTGATATAAAAAAGTACGCTAATACTATAAAACAAACGCTTTCAATTAGCTCATGCATATAATCTAATAAACATACAGTATCATAACATTAATTATAACAATCTCTAATTTAATTTTTTCTAATCTACAAAACAACTGAATAGTGATCATGGCTAATATAAAATATCACGATCACTATCAATTTTTACCGCGTATTTTAATTATGTAACTCATGCACTCATAATCTAATAAACATAACAATTACAACATTAAGTACAGCTACAATAATATAAATTTATGGAACAATTAAACAATGATCGCGGCAAATGTAGAATATATCGCAATCATTGCTAATTACTATCGCGTTTTTTAATTAATTAATGCACCCATAACTAATAAATGTAACAACATTAACTACAGCTACTAATTTATAGAACAATTACAAAATGATCGCGGCAAATATAGAATATATCGTGATTACTATCAATTACTGCATATATAAATATTAGCAATTATTACATATATAGATATTATCAATTACTACATGCATACATATTTAATTAATTCATGCATATAATCAATCTATAGAAAATACATAAATAGATAATACATTTTGAAGTTTACTTATTGAGAGAAGCAACTATTTTTTATGTAGATTCATCCGCATTTATTTATTGCTTATAATAAACATATTCTTGTGGTGATTTGAACACTGAAATTATTATGCCAATAAGGTAAATGTCCCAGTGACCGGACATGAACCTATATCCTGACACTTACACAAAAACTTATTATTAATCTCAAATGCTTCTATGTAATCTTCAAATGTTTAAAGATTATAATTAAATTTTAGTAAAAACAAAAATTATAATAAAAAAAAGCATTTGAGATTAATAATAATAAGTTTTTGTAGGTAAGTGTCCGGATATAGGTTCATGTCCGATCACTGGGACGTTTAATTTACTGGTGTTTTTTTTTGTAATTAATAGTCTATTACATAATAAGATTCCGTTGTTCTAAATGTATCAGTAAATGATTAACTCGAATAATGATAAGATGATTATAATATTTATTTATAAGATTTCATGATTTATAATATTAATTTATCAATTATTCATTGAGTTGATTACGATATTTATTTGTGAGCTCTGCTTGAGTGTGTGAGTTTTATATGCATTCTTTGCATAGATACAGAAGAAAAATAAACCAATGATTGCAAATATTTTTAAATTAAATAATAACACTAATTTTTATCATAGCCCATCCATTCCAAGGCGATGGATTTGTGAAATATTATAATTATATCTTATATAATATTTTTATTCTCAATGTAAACTACTTTTAAATTTTTAGATAGATTATAACCATAAAAATAAGAGTAATACATTCAGGTATTGAGCAGTTCATGAGAATAAATAATACAAAATAGGGTAACTCCGGTTTTACGCCGCGCGGGGATTTACGCCGCAGAAGTCAGAAAAAATAGAAGGAACAAAGGTAATTTGCTCGCAACCACTCTGTTATGTGCCTTTATTTCATATTAGTATTGTGTTGTGATTTCAATTTTTTACTGTTAATATTAGAGAGTTTTTGCAATACCGTCTTTTAGATACGGTGAACGCTAAAATCACGTTATTGGGTCGAAAGACAAAACTGCGCATGCGCAGTACCCAATAACGTGATTTTAGCGTTTACCGTATCTATTGCAAAAACTCTCTATTAACAAAACCATCGTAAGTTGAATTGAATCGATTTCTCAATGTATTGAGTAGCACGATCATGTATTACGACCTACGTAAAATTATTACTGTAAGGAATGTAAAAGGCTTAATGGTTATTTCATGATACATAAGTGTACAAGGATAGTAAAGGATGGAATACAGCAAAATACAAGTGCATAGCTCTTGTATTCTTTGTTTGGCTTGATATCTTGTATATCCCACCTGTTTTGGATATACGGCATTTT
>NJRQ01000161.1:357124-367169 GCA_003063805.1 Aphaenogaster ashmeadi | reverse complement strand
TTCGCCATTACTCCCGATTCTTGGCACTAACACACACATATACACACACGTAATACGCACACATACAACACTTCGCGAAGGCAGGGTTAGCCGCTGTCATTCGCGCGACACTGATACTCCCGTTGATCGCGCGCGACCGCTAATCGGCAATCGCGACTAGCACCTCGTTAAATCGCGACGGAGGACAAACGCGCGGAAAAACTCGCTCCTGCGAACCGCCCGCGACGACTGTCTACGCAACGAATAGATTCGAAATGGCGGAGATGGAAATTCGTAGATCGCGCGGCCAACTTCACGCGACAGGCGCGGCTACCGTCGCGTCGCGGCGGCGACGCTGCACCTGTTGCTCCCGCCTGTACTTTCGCCCACTCTCTGCACTTCGAATAACCGTCGACGAAACTAGCGCTTATTTCACGACGATTATCGTCTCGTATCGCGACACAGGCGAATGCGCGGGTGCAAACTGAGGGGTTTAACGGAGAAATCGAAGCGTACGCTGAAATATCCGCTAAAATACCGCTTCGCGAAGTACGATGTCCGAGGGCGGTACAGTCACCGTCTTGTCGCCGCTCGCGAGGTATTCGAGGTTCGATCGAGGGTATTTCGCGTTAAACGCGTCTTGCGGAATCGTCGATGCACAAATTCGCGTCACGCGGCCGACGAGCGTCGAGCGACGAAATCGATCGCGACTATACTTACGAACAAACGTCCGGAGTCGGACGGTCCGGAGTCGATCCGTTCCGCGCCCGCGACGTCTCGCTAACTTTTGAAACTGACGTCACACGTCACTTCACCCTCGTACTGTGCGAGTCAGTTTAACAGTTAATTCGGACGCGAATTTGGAAAACTGGGGAACAGGCGATCGAGAGTGAGCGTCGCACTAGCGATGAATTCCGCGGGACGCGAATATTGTTAACGAGTCGCCGATACGTTGCGATTTCTTGGCCTTCGTTACACAAATTGATCGATTCGATTGATTCACGTATTACGTCACATTCGTGTCTGCGAGTGGCGGGCGATCCGCGTTCAAATCGAAAAAGCGCGAAGCTACGTCCGAATCCGAACGCGGTTGAAAAAATATATGTTATTGGCTGTATTTAGCAGAACGTTTATTTTGCAACTGTTGGAAGTTTTCTTCGTTGAGATTGAATTATTCCTTTACATCTAAATGAATAGTCCAATCTCAGCGATGAAAACTTCCAACAGTTGCAAAATAAATGTTCTGCTGAACGCGGCCATATTGACACCTTGCCGCTTCGATTCTCGGCGAGTAAATGGCGCGGAATACCCTACTGAAAATTTTTTATTGAGATCATAATTGAGAAAAACAAGCAATAAAACTTTTCTTCGCCAGTGAATAATTAACAAGAAAGTATATTAGATGTAGTCGACACAACTGGCCAAAATTTATTAGAAAAATTCAACGTTCATAATTGAGAATAAAATTTTTATTGAGATCATAATTGAGAATACAAGTTTTTATTGAGATCATAATAGAGAATAAGGATTTTCAGTAGGGTATCCACCAGGAGAAATAGAAAGATCATGTAGAAGTCGCCCGTAAGGCGTTTTGTCACGGCGGCTCGATGTCAACGTGCGTAAAGGCTAATCTACAACGTGCTTTGCTTCCTGTTTCTTGCTCTTTGCATTTTGCCTCTTTGCTTTTCCACGCATTGTTTTACCGACAATCGTGTTTCTTGTCATGTGTTTCTTGTCTCTTCCGAATTCGTCAACTTTTATCTTGGATGACAGAACAAACAAACATCGCATTACGCGACATAATCAAAAATTGATAAAAGGCAACCCAGATAACCCGCATGTCTAAAAGATGTCGAAAATCATGTTGCATAAGACATCTTTTAGATATCTTTCCGACATCTTTTAGACATGCATGTTATTTGGGAAAAAGCAAGAAACAGGAAGCAAAGAGCATATTGTAGATTATCCTTTAACCCTTTGCGGACGGGGAGCATGTTTACATGCTCTCAGCTTATATTTCAGAAACTATTAGCTCGATTTTTATGAAACTTGAAATACAGAAGTTTTTTGTGAATTTCAAATTTTTGACTTCAAAATTGAAGAGGGCCATCAAAAACCTTATGTATTTCAAGTTTAAAAATCGGACTAATAGTTTCTGAAATATAAGCGGAGAGCATGTAAACATGCTCCCCGTCCGTAAAGGGTTAATTGTTTATAAAAAAAGCTCGCCCTTGGCGTCCTGCCACAGTCGCGCTTTACGTCCTGCGATACGCAGAAAGGTCCGCGCTTCTCAAATCTCATCGTGTAAACAAAGTATACGAAAGCGGCGTACGCAAAAAAACACGCGTCTAGCCTGCTGCCGCACAAAATAATCAACACGCCACGAAGAAAATACAGACCAAATGTTTTCTCGTGCTTCCAATCAATTTCAATGAACGTTTCGTTATCGTCGCATTTTGTTTTGCGCTTTACTTTGCGGTCTTGTAATTAACAGTTAATTTGACTTATAATTAATTAAACCTGATGAAGGAAGCTTCATGATATCTTGAATCCTAATCTCGCGAATATATTGCAATTTTATGTGTACATATTTAAACGGAAAAAATGGTTTTGCTGAAATATCTAAAAATTTGGCCAGATGCAGATCTAACAATAATTTAATTAGGCCATCAAAATAATTATTAGGCCGCCCGAAATAGCTGTTGAAAAATATTATATCGAAACTTTTTGTAGCATTATCATCATGTTTGAGCGTCTCACGTAGTTACTTTTAATGGTCTAATAAAATTATTCTTCAGCAAAATCGTTCTTTCCGTGCAGATACATCTATAGATTTTCTGCATAAAATCTATTTGTTAAATATATCTGATATATCTTTGCACGATGAATTGATTAGAATGATACTAATACAATAAATTGTAATATGGTTATATTTTATATATTAGATACCAGATTTCAAATAATAGTCTGATAAATCTAATATTTATCTGCGGAGATATCCAAATTAAGTTAATACGCAATTTTCTCTCTAATAGCAGCTTAATTATTAATAAAATAGTGATATTCCGAATAAAATTTAGCGTTGAATAATAACGGCGACTAACAATCTAAAAAATGAAGTTTTTGAAAAGCGAGATTACTTTGATGATCGCAAATCGTCAGGCATCAGCAAATTTCACGGAAGAAGTTCTGTCCCAGGTAGCACATGTTGGTTCATATACGTTTCATATACGTTTCCTAAACGTATCTAATATTTTATAACCGTTTAAAAAACGTGTATAAAACCAACATGTGCTACTAGGTGTACGACTAACAATTCAGCATCAATCCTTACATATATTAATACAATTATTCCAGTTGATGGTAATATTAATCACGCTATTTTCGTGGCGACATAGACTTTTATCACATCTCCATCACGGATCGAATGCTGTTCCAACGGAGGAAACGGCTGCATTACTCGTCTTGTGCACTTTAGCATGGACCGCAACCAGGAGATGCACTTGCTATCTTACGGTCGCAGGCACGTTGGATCGCTTGGATGCCAATAATAAGATGTCAGCACCAGTGTCTCATTGGCAATATCCTTTGAATGACGTTCCGCTTATCATTCGATTTGATAGAGAAATAGTAGGGGAGCATTGCCATTGACATACGAATAAGCTCAGTTATCCCGCGTTTATCCGTGCTAACTAGAGCGCTCGCAGCGCGCGGTGATTTCCAAGCTACCCGGTAGACGAGACTCGAGGATCGCGATCCAGTAGGAATCGCGGCCCGGAAGTCCCTTCTGTGCCCACGAGTCTAAGGTCAAGGTGAGAAATCATCCTCGATTCGTACCCATTTTCCCTTCAGTATCAGAAAAGTATTTTTATATATTTTCGCAAATATGCTGCGTGGCATTTGCTGCAGAAATTAAAAGTTTATTTATAAAGTGTGCTTTAAGGAGAGAGAGATTTAAAATTTTATTTTATTGCACGTAATTTTATCCTGTAAGATAACGAATAACACGGGAATTCAAGAATTCTTATTCGTTTCTAAAATTAGAAATAACAAGAATTTGCATCAGAAATTTATGCACCATAAACAAACGATAATTGTCTAAAGGAAACTTGTATAAAAGATATATGCATAAATAATTAAGGCATATTTTAAGCTATCGATTTTATGAAAATATTAATAACTCGATGCTGCATAATACCAATAATAATTTATATACATAATATATAAATAACAATTTAATATTTAATTAAATGACACTTAAATTTGGTTTTATAAATAAATAAATTGTATTTTCTCTTAAATGAATGAAGGATTCAAAATAATTTATAATCTTAACACGTTTCTTTACGAGGAATTGACGAAGCGGAAGTGCTAATCGATTAAGACTTCGAATTAGCGTCTGTCTCTGTCTGTCTCGGTCTCGTGCTTAAAAAAAATTACAATTACGTAAGCTTGTCTCTCAGGTAAATAGAGACTGAGGCTAACACTGTTGGTGAATAGATTTCAACTGACGAATAAAATGAAATAAAAAGTCAATTGTTGAAAGTTGTATTAACAAAATAGTTACGTAGTTTTTTAGCATAGTAATTTACAACTGGATATTTCTAAATAAATCAAACTCATGAAAAAATAATGTACGAATGTAGATTCACAAATTTCGAATTTTAATTTTCTTCATGAAATGAATAATATATCGGATAAATTCCTTATGATTTTTCCCTTTATTCCGAAATTCAAAATTTTTTGAAGCAAATAAAAAATTTTTAAATGTATATATTAGTCTTTTTATATTAAAAATGTGACGACAAATATTGATGAATTTCATGCATAGTGTTGATAAATATTGGCGCACAAAAGAATTACGCGTCAGATTTATTTGATTGATTTATAGACATGATAAGCTTAATTAGATTTGTAGATTAGATTGCTTACCGTAAATATTACTCAGAACTGCGTTATAACGAGTGTAAAAAATTTCATTTCTTCGATTCTTTCGTGTCAACAAATAAATTTAGTGCGTTATTATATCTAAGTTAATTTATTAAATTATTAAACTTGTAGTCTTATAAATTTGCAGTGGTACAAATAATTGATAAAATAGTGTTTAATTACATAACTAGTTTAGGAAGATCTTAATAATAGGTACTATCATTAATACATAAAATTATAATTACGATAAATAGGATAAAAGTTAAGCTTGAAATTTTGTTATATATACCTATGTATTATTGTTTATCGTTTTACTCTCTTTCGGTTTAAGGATACTCGCATTGTGTAAACGCTAGCGAGATTAGGTTGGCGTCTTCTGGTTCGAAAAGTGAGTTGCGTAACGGATGCGTTTGCACACATTCAAAAGACGTCATTATTATTGTCATTACACTATGCCGAGGTACCTGCCAAGTGTAAGCAATGTGCGAGATTTATTATCTCTATTAACGTATTAATAATTACGCGACTTGTGATGAAAGATAACGGTCTTATCGTGTCCTGTATTGCACGCACGTGTTTCATGTTCATCAAACTCTCACGCTGCAATGCAGGAGCACTAGAAATCGAATGTATATGCAGTCATCGACCACAAGCAACTTGAAAACACCGCAGGCATTCGTGGCCTCGTAATCCCTTTTTTATACAAATTCGATATATAATATCGTCGTCTAGACAATGCGTGAACGGGGATGCAAGTCACCGTAATCGACTCCCGCTATCATAATGACGACGCATTATTTTTCCGCTTAAGCGTTATATTTCACATAGCGCATTAATTAGTATCCTCGCGACGCTTTTATCGCAGAACTTATTTCTCCGGAACGCTCTCGTTGTAGAACATGCAAAACATTATTGATCTGGCACAATTAGCAGAAATCATTTGGAATAAAAGTTATCAAGGATTTTAACACGATTCAACTGTGTCAATTGTAACCGCACGGAAAAAATATTTTGCTACCATAGCTAATCATGATTTACTAAACTGTTTGCTGTCGTGACTATAAATTTCTAAATTACAACAAAACGGTTTATAGTCACAACAGCAATGAAATAGCAGGGTATGGAAAGTTACTTTTTAATAATAACTAGTTACCATTACTCGTTACCGAGTCAAAGAAGTAACTAGTTACCGTTACTAGTTACTGATTCTCAAAAGTAACTCGTTATCGTTACCGTTACTTAAAAAGAAACGATTAGTTACTTTTTTCGTTACTTTTTTATGCTAAAATAAGACTAAATAAAAAATTTACTTTTGTATTATTTTTTGTCAAAATATTAATAAAAGCAATAAAATTTTTTAATTTAAATTCAAAAAATTATAAAAAATTTAAGGATAAAGATTTTATAACGCTCAAAATGCAATTTAAAAAATTTTAATTTTCATTAAATTTATAAATAAAACCAAATTTATACTTCAACTTTTTGTACTTTCAACTTCATGTTTAAAAACTTTAATACAATCATTTTAAACTTAAAATTGTTCTTAATATGTATGAAACTATAAAGATGATCTGGATCTAGGATATAAGTTTTTTTGAATAATCTCGATCTGGATATAGAATTATTTGAATAACATGAAACTACAAGGATTATGTATAGGATTACCAAAGTAACGATAAAAGTAACTGTTAAATTCGTTACCGTTACTGAAAAAATGTAACTACGTTACCGTTACAGTTACAAAAAGAAATAAGTAACGCCGTTACCAGTCCGTTACCAAAAAAAAGTAATGATAACGCGTTACTTCCCAACCCTGTGAAATAGGTATCACAGCTAAGATGTTCGCTGTCCATATATTACGACTGCAATTTAGTTACCACATGCAGTTTTTAGCTACGGCAGCTACTTTTTTTTCCGTGCCTGTATTTTGTACAATTACCGTATCTCCATTATTGCAAATAAATCTCTATGCTTATATTAGTTTTATAACATACATTAGAGTTTCAACTTATTGGATCGTATCAAACTTGTGATCTGAAGATATCAGTAGAAATGGAGATAATAAATATAAGAAGATATAAATGAGATATACCTGCAGGTTTGCAAACACTATAAAACTGATCTCATAAGTTATAACATTATGTTTATAATCATTATGTTTATGTTTTGAAGTTTATGGATTTTAATGAGACAAACGTAAATTAATTTTGAAAAAAGGAAATCTTTCGCTAATCAATCTTTTTAAAGGCTACCGGAAGTATGAGTAAAGACTGTGGAATATGTGGGATTTATCCCAAATGGTTACGAAATCGAGCCACCCCGAGGAACTTCATCGCGGTGTACGGTTTACTGGGCACCGTCCAGGCAATGGCCTTTATCTACATCATCGTTACCCTGACGACTCTGGAGAAGAGATTCAAGATACCTAGTCGTACGACTGGTGAGTCTCACTCCCGTAATCACATATAATAAAACTTCACGGTAAGGCGACTGTACTTCATTTTGCAAATATTGACGAAGATACACATCATTTACCGGGTACGAATCTACGCGGCTTTGCGATTGGGACTCTGTGTAGCGATCAACTAAGCAGTTTCGGCGTGGCGCTTGAATGTCTGTTTAGAGAAAAACTCAGATGCGAAATAAATTATTCATACTTGACATCGCGCTTTATCTCGACACGACAGAACTTTGAACGTCATCTCGTCTTAATCGCCTTCAACCTCGGATCCCATTGCCGGCAAAGCCGAGCAGTCGAGCATCCGCGGGTATACTCGCGTTTAAGTACTCGTACTTGCACACGTACGAATGGCGTTTCCGTGTGCGTTTATCTAGTAGGTAAGTAGTGTGTCGCAATCATAGAAGTGACAAATCTGTCATACAACGAGCACTATATATGCACTGAAGAGCGAAGACACGCGGACGTGCATTACACGATTTTGTTGGCCGTAATACTTGAAATATTAACGTGTTTTGTAGAAAAGTATTCTTATAATTCAGGGGGATGGACATATTTATTATAAAATTAGTTTAATAAACGAAGTAATACGGTATATCTTTTTTATTTTTAAAGTCTGACACATACAAGGTTTTAACATTTCTCAAGGATTTAAAGGATTAAAAGTAAGAGATTGGAAAATGATTATATATGAGTGATAGTCACATATTGAAGCAAAATGATAAGATAATCCTTTGTTTACAATAAACGCACACGATAAACAGAAATGAGCAGCCACTTATGTTAGCCTAAATGTTAGTCATTATGTTGGTTAGATATTTTTGCTTAATTTAATTAAAATTATTCTTCCTTTTAAAGATCTGAAATCTTTTTTTAACGAATTTATATATAATGACAAAATAACAAAATTTTTGTGCATATATGGAATTCATTTTGCACCAGTTTTGGATATTAATCACTCGTATTGATTTTTATATGTAAATTGATAAATAAATATATATTACATTCGATGTTGCAATTTATCATGTGTACAATGAATTAAACGATAGCTTCATTAACTTCACTTGCGATCGATACATATCTGGTAATTTAATATCTGAATAGTGTTCTTCTTGCGATGTATGAGCTCTCTGAGTTTATACGTAGAGTTAATTAAATGTAAACTAAGAAAAATTTTATTTTATATTAAAGAACAGAAATTTCATGTAACTATATCCAATTTATTAGGGAAAACTGCCAAAATGCAAAAGGAATAGAATTTAAAGAAGTAATCGCAGGACTAAATGAGTTTATCACGTGTCCGTGTAATTTTCCTATTATCACAGGGTTGATCCTTTCGGGCAACGAGATCTCTCAGATCTTGTCCCTGATCTTGACCTACTACGGAGGATCCAGTCATCGGCCAAGATGGATCGCGGTTGGAGTCGGCTTGAGCGCAATGTCCTGTCTCGTTTTGGCTCTGCCGCACTTTATATACGGTCCTGGAAAGGACGCATTGGCACTGACGAAGGAATATCTGGATCAGACCTTGCTGAACACGACGACTGTCCCGAACGACCTCGCGATTTGTCCACGTATGGACCAGCCGGAACTCTGCGACGCCGAATCTAAGTTGACCGTTAGTTACCTCCCTCGACTGTTGGTTTTTATATCTCAATTTATCCTTGGTATCGGAACTACTCTTTATTACGGTTTGGGACAGACGTATTTAGATGACAATACGAAGAAGAAAAATACGCCTAGGCTCTTAGGTGAGCATCGATTAATAAACTGTGTTATTTTAACAGATTGTTTTAAACTAGGAAAATACCGCGAAGATTTAAATTTCTTTATCTTTATTTTTAACTTGTAAATATGAAAAGTAAAAGTTTCTTGCTTACGCGTTATAATAGCTAATCGCTTTTCTTGGAAAAATTGATAAGTAATGCGGTATCAGAACGGATCTGAGATAAGTTCTTGTCAAACGTCTGGAATGGAATATTTCGATAATTTTATCTGATTTGTATTTATTGTGAGTATTTATAATTACATTTTTAATGTAATTATACTTACAGTATTTATAATTACATTTTTAATGTGATAAATCTTTTAGAATATGCTATCAATTTTCTGCGATATAGTAATTGTTGCATTATCGACGTGAATTGAAATAGGATTTAATAGCAATGAATTCCAATTCTATTTGTAAGGCTTTACGTTCGCTTTACGTACCGTGGGTCCAGCGATCGGATTTTTATTGGGCTATGCTTGCCTGAATTTATACATAGACCCAAAGCTCCATCCTGTTATTACGAACAAAGATCCGCGATGGTTAGGCGCATGGTGGCTCGGATGGATCATTCTTGGCGTTACCATGGGTATGTTCGCCGTTTTGATCGCTATGTTTCCACGTGATCTTCCCAAATCGAAAGAAACTTCTAAGCAGGTAATTCTCTTCGGATATTACAATGTGTTAAAGTTAAGAAGATATTTTATTATAAATGATATAAAAAGCATTAAAAAGGAAGGTAAAACTGCAGAATTAGGGCCTATACGAGAAATTAATTGAGAGGTGGTACATTTTATGTATTTTTACCCCCTGAATCCAAAAATGTTGATAGAATTTGGGGGTCGCTTGTATTTTCTAAGATATCGTCATGAAAATGAGAAAAAACGGTAAATGTTGCGTTTAACGGAGCA
>NJRQ01000161.1:275798-354161 GCA_003063805.1 Aphaenogaster ashmeadi | reverse complement strand
TTGTTAATTAAAATTAATAAATATATAATTTTTATTTATGTAAAAATCTATTATTTTATATATTTATTTGTATGAAAGCAATAATGTGGTTTTCTATAAAAAAGTTTAGCCAATATCAATTTTTGAAAAACATCGGAGATCGGTATACAAATTAAAAAGATAAATATGTAGGATTACAAGTGATCTCTATTAATGAAAACATTTTGCTTCAGGATGGCGAAGTACCTTTGAAATTAGATTTAGTGCTGCAGCAGAAGCCTCCGATACAGATGGAACCTACCAATCCAATATCCTTGGAAACTGAGTATATACCGACAATCCGTGAATTTCCAAAAGCCGTGAAACGGCTGTTAACAAACAAGCTGTTGACCTGCAACAATTTAAGCGCCGTATTTTACATACTCGGCGCTTCCGCCTATATCACGTTCATTGCGAAGTATCTTGAAATCCAATACGGTACGTCCGCGGCTGGCGGTATCGTGATTGCAGGTACATATATTAATCTATAAAAATGTATATTAATTACTTTACGAATTATCTTACGAAATAACCATATGATAACGTTTAATCGCTATTCGGAACGCTTTCAAGATTTACTTTATAATTTTTTTAAAAGTGATTTCTTCATACGATTTTCCTGCTAAGAAATAAAATCAACTTTTGGTGACGAAAGAAATATGCTTGGTTAGAAGCATTTAACAATAATTATATACTTGTAACATATGTTGCTTCGTTTTAATTCACAGGTCCCATATCACTAGTCGGTATGGTATTAGGATTCCTGTTATCGGGATTAACAATTAGTAAATTCAAACCGGGTCCCAGACCGCTCCTTGCGTGGAACGTACTCGTCGGTATTTGCTTTGTTCTGGGACAAATATTATTCATATTTCTTGGTTGCACAGACGTTGGGATCCGCGGTGTAGACTTAACGACTATGCAGTGAGTACAATTGTTCAACAATTTACAATTTGTTCTTTTAATAAAGATCACAAATTTCGCGTAATCGTTAATAATCATAATCACTAATAATCTCATAATCCGATTCTGTACAATTTTTGTCTGTTCTCAGAATGAATTTGACAGCTGATTGCAACGTCGATTGCAATTGTGCAGGCGTCAAATATTCGCCGGTCTGCCACGAGGCGTCGAAGACAACTTTCTTCTCCGCCTGTCACGCAGGATGCCAAACGATCCTGGACGACAAACAGTTCGGAAACTGCAGTTGTCTGCCGTTGGACGAGCCAAACCATATCGGAAGCCATTTCCTTTACTTCAACTCCACTAGGGTCTTCATTTCGGAACAGCAGCTGTATCTGTCCGATTCGCAAGCACTCCCGTCGATCTTCGACAAGGTCAAAGCTGGTCCGTGCACCAGTGACTGCAATGTGCCGTATTTGCTCTTCACGGTGCTCAGCTGCGTGATCCAAACGCTGGGCTGTTCCGGAAGAATCGGCAATGTCCTGGTGAACTACAGGAGTGTCGAAAAGAGGGACAAGAGTTTCGCCCAGGGCATCACGCTGATGATCATCTCGTTACTGGCTCTAATTCCGGGGCCGATTATCTACGGGGCTATCATCGACTCGACCTGTTTGATATGGGAGGAATCCTGTGGGACTAGAGGAAACTGCTGGTTCTATCATCGAGACAACTTCCGATTCTTGGTGAACATCACGTCGGCCGGTGGGTATCGTCGAGTTTAACACTAAACCTGCCACCGCCGGTCAAATGACCGTTTTTAAACTTTTGATTAACACTAAAACTACCACCGCCGGTCAAATGACCGTTTTTAAACTTTTGATAAAAATTCTGCATTCAATGTTATCGGTTATTTCCTCAATTGACTTCACTTTTTCTTAATATACATATAATCCGGTTTGGTAGAAATAGGTATATATAAATTGTCAGTAGCTTTAGTGTTAACGACCTATATTTTGCTGGCTACATGTATTTGTCTGCTAACTGATTAGATAAAAAAGAAACAAAAAAATTGCAGGTGATAAGAATGGTTATCGGACGATGGACAAATAATTTTATTTATCGATTACTCATTCGAACATCGTTTCGTCGTGCGATTTCGTCAGTTCGGGCTATAAAGAAGAATTGTTTCGTTATGTTACAGGATTTACCATCATAGGAGTATTATTCGACGCCGCAGTTTGTTATCTCGGAAAAGATTTGGATCTATATGGCGCCGCGGAAAGTGACAAGAGACGCGAGTTCGTGAAGGAAGATGTCGCGATTGATAATGTAGACAAGAAGAAGGAAGTTAATGGGAATTTAAATCAGAGGACAGAACAGAGTCGTCTATAACGCTCGCTGCTGTCCAATAGTGGACAAATCCGATAAGATTTGTGGAATTGCTCTAGGTACCTGAAATTCCGGGGCTTTCGTGACTGACGCTGAACATTCCGATGATTTGTAGATAGTGCAATGATTCTATTAGCGACAGGAGCCAATCGTGTAAATAACGTTAATATAATGCATCTTGATTGTTAAACTCTCAAGCTTCTAGACACTCGAAAGCTGGAAGCTTGCCGTTGTTAGTTTCGTTGTTAAATCTTTATTTCCGAATCATGCTCATTCCTATTTCTTTGTAAATAAATTATGCTTACTTTTTGTTAATACGTTATTACCCTTACGCTTCATTGCGTTCTATTCCATATTCGAAAATTTTTAATTTTGATTTTCTATTAGCGAAGTGTTGGCAAAGATTTTATCAGAGTTTTTTTTCGGTACATGTAAAAATTCTGTAAAAATTGCTTATACATTAATTATTCCTTCCATTTCCGCAATTTTTGGACAAGTAAAATTGAACGATTCGTTGTTCCGATAAGGTATTCACCCTTCATTGCTTTATCGCTCACGGAATCTCCCGCAAGCAGAATATAACGCGCCGCGAGACGAAAGGGTTTATTCGGAAAACTACATCGTGGATCGGTGAATCGACCGTGCTCGCTCCTCAGTTTTAGAATGAGAGGAGAAGAGCGTCGAGACGGTGGAAGGTGGAGACAAAGTCTGGGCTTGTCTTCAAGCCGCCGAAATTCGGGGGTTCGACGGGGCATACGGGCTACTACCGGAGGGATTACATCCCACGAGGCTGAAGGTAAAAAGGGAGTTTTTGTTTGAGAGCCTTTTAATTTTTAAGCCCACCCAACTAAAGCGGGAGGCTTGGCCCGTGTAATGAATTCCGCGACGTTTCCGTGACGTCAGGTCGTCCCTATCGATCGCATCCTTCGGAACACCATTAGAAGATGCGCTTCGGCATTACGATTAAGCGTTCTACTTTATTCCGTCGCAAATAAGGAAAAATGAGGTCTGCGAAGCGGCTAGCAACGTCTGCACACTGACGAGAATGAGGATTCGTTGCTATGTTGTTCATCATGATAAAGCGAGGTTTTTAGGATTTATAAAAAGTTCTCTATCGATCTTATTTTCTTGTTGAAATAATTTAATTTAAAGAAAAAGTGTGTATCTTAAAAAGAAATAGCTGTATCTTTTTATAGAATACATATAATTTTATAAAAGTTACACGGAAATCTTACACGAGAATAATTTTTTTGCAATTATTTTATAATCTTAAGAGAGACAGATTTATTTATATAAATTATTCGTTATCTTCAATGTGATAATATCCTTTAAATATTTAAAATCTTCAAATATCTGGAATATGAAAAAAAAATTCAATACATCTAAGTTTTTATTATAAGAACATTGTCCATAAAAGAAATGAGAGCTATCACTTCTTCGCGCCTCGACCTGATATTAGGAAGTTTTGCTGTTGTGTGTACACGGTTGCATTGTGCATGACCCTGACCCATCTTTCATATAGACCTCATCAACGTCTTCTAAGTCGAGGTACAGTCCGATCAGACTAGAAGCGAGACTGCCCGATAAAGAAGGACAGAAGCGTGTGATATAGATGACCGGAAGCAATCGGTTTACTCACCTTCCACCACTTCTAAGCTTAAGGATCGCGCCTCTTTTATTATCGATTATGCTTGATCCACCTCGAGGTTTTCTTTCCTTTTGAAGAGAACACGCGGATCATGATGTATCATAACGCTCGACATAGTATTCTTTTTTAACAGAAATTATATTTTTTTTGTGAAAACCAGTAGATGCGTTTTAACACGCAACGACACAAACTGGGCGGACAGGTAGCATAAAGAACTAATCGCGAGTAAAGACCTTAGAGCTCAGCTCGAGAAAAATACTTGACCATTACCTCTGCTGTAATAATAATGATACTAATGCAGCTCATCCGGCGTTCCTTCTGCCATTCTACAAATGCTGCGTAATTTACAAACGCAAGTGGGTTGTGCCATTTAAAGCGCCTGACGAAATTTGTCCATGCTGATGAAGTAACCTTGTACTTTGCAAGTTAACTTATCATGTGCGGTTCAGCGGGAAGAGGGTTCACGCAAAGAAAAATTGCAACAGAATTGATATGTGATATCGTGCAAAAGACACGTGTCTCTGAGCGTAAATATATATTTAGTAGATTATTGACGTGTGTTATGTGTAACGTCTGAATGAGAACAGTCTAACGTAATCATTCTAATCTAATTTAATTCTTAAATACAATTGTGCATATCTCATAAGATAGACCGTGAACTAAAAATTGTTTTGTTATCTTATCTAGTTTCATAACGACGAATTTTTATACTTATTTAATACGGTACATATTAAAGAATTTGTAAGAATTATCGCTACTTCTCAAATTAACGGCAATAATTTCTTATTACTCTTTAATATAAGTCGTTAATAATCTGTAAAACAAACAAAGTGTGTACAAAGTGAAAATGCACTTGACGTGATGTAATTAACGACTATAAATAGCACATTGGATATTCGTGGATTTGAAGTCTCGCGGAGAAAGAGAAGAGTGCCTTCAATTTCACCATATCGGTCCAAAAAGTCGGCAGCCTTCAAATGATATGCACATTTCAGGTTGCGTAAACATCTCGTCGAGAATCATGCAAATACAGAGTTTATAAATCACGGTGGATTTTGTATTTTTTTTCAGCAATGGGAGGCGTCTCGCCAATCTTAAACCTGGTCAACGTCACGCGCTTCGAAGTGTCATAAATCTGACGGTTATGGTACATTGCAATGAATATGAACCTAGGTTTTGTGTATTAATTTTTACTTAAATAATATATTTAATAGTAATATTAACACAAAAACATCAGAAGACGGAAATTTCTATAACAAGTTGCAGAAAGTGTTCGTTGATTTGGTAATGATAATCGAGAAATCATTCTGTAATTGCGTGAAGGTTGCATGAACAAACAGAGGTTTAAGATGTGATATATGAAGACCCGGGGAGAAAAACAAGGAATGTCAGTTTTATACTTGTTGAATGAAATGAATGTTAAAGTTTGTTATTTCCCCTTGTTATACCCGAATGTTCTACCTTCATTTTTTCATTGATTAATACAGTTTTTAATCTTACTTTTTAAGTATTTAAAAGATGTACATCAGTTTGTAGTATCTCTTAAACGCTACAAAATGACGACCATATCTCATTCTTAATAAAACTGACATTCCTTGTTTTTCCCCCCGGGTCTTCATATAGTCTATAGTTTATAATAAATTCAATTTATGCGCGAATAACTACGAGTTATATAAAGAGTAAAATGAATCTCGTACAGCAATAGCTTTTAACGTATCAGCAAATTGATATCGAGTACTTCTGCGAAGTTTTATTTGCGTGCATCAAACGGCAGATCGAAGTTTCCAAGAAATTTGTGTACACACGGTGTATTTCGCGGTGTATTTATGATGTTCTTATCGTAGATGTAAATTTTCATTTGTCTCGGCAGGTTTGTGAGCTGGCAAATACTGCCAGGAAGGCATTTCTTGCAAATCATGACGCATTTCTCGGTTTGCGAAACGAAATCACGGTTAATTCGGTATCATTTAACTGACAACTCGATTTCATGCATGAATGATCAATTTTTATAACTTTTGCATATTTCTCCTTTTATAAATACCTAAAAAGTTCTCATCTTACAAATGAATCAAGAAGTAATTTACGAAATTCTCTTGTTGCGCAAAGTTATTTGTTTCAATTGAGACGTACACATACAGGAGTTTGGGTAGTCATTTAGGCATACAGATTACCACCATGATAAGAAAATTTGTATTAAACGTCACTTTATACTGTCGCTTCTTCTCGTGCGCAAGATGATAGCCAGATATTTATTCAAGATTACTTCGAATAACAGAAATGCATGTTCATTTTTTCCTTTTCTTTTTCCTTTTTAAATCCATCGTATGATAACAGTATCTTACTTAGGGCGAACAAATTGGCTGCCACCGAGAAAAAGAGATCAACATTAAACAACGGTGATCTTGAAGCGCGAAACCGTTCGTCCGTAATAATTAATCTTTTGGAAAATATTTGACCGATACGGCGAATCTAACGAAGTGGTCCTGACGCTTGGCGCTTGGAGAACTGGCCGTTTGACGAGTATAAAAATTAAACTTCGGCAATTACCCGTCAGCTATTAGCGACATAGCTGTTTGATGTATGCCATTAGCAATGCGCGGGAATAGACGGAAGAGTTTACCGAGTGCCTATGTGTGCGCGCGTGTGTACATCACGTCGGCTCTATTAAATCATAATGGGTCCACAATGTGAGCCTCTGCTCCCGGAGGTTGACTAGAAACGAGCTTAGACAACACCGTACCGAAAGCTAAGACCTCGTGCACGTCGCCGTGGTCCGTACGTCGCGAATAGCCCCCGATAGGGATGTCCTGTTTCACCAACGCTGGGATTTAGACGCCGGGGTTTACGGATAGAACGGTGCTTTCGAAAGATATATCCGATAACACACACATATACACACAACTTCTTTTCTATTTTGACAATTTTTCTCTTGTCGCGTTATCAAGAGTCAGATGTAAGATAGCACGCGTGCTACTTGAAAGTTGTAATCATCATATACAGTAATAATAAATATTATTTTAATACATTTTTTCTTATTTCAACGTATATAAAAAATAAAAAACTAATGCATATTTAGAGTGTTCTGTGATACAATTCAAAATTAGGTAACCGTTTAAGGATCAAGTGACTTGGAAATGCCTCGAGAATGAACTTTTGAACGAAGCTTGATTTCGGTGTTGTGGCAATTAATTTATTAATAACTCACAGGTAATGATTATAAGAGGTGCTCGAAATTAAAGCGCCAGGCCGCAGTAGCACACTGAGAGAAAAAAGTCGAAGTATTGCGAACTAAATATTTCTTGTGACGATTTTTTCGATATTTATTACTTATAAAAAAATTTATTGTGATGACGAAATATACATTTCTGTGAAATATTTTGTGAAATATACACACATTTCTGTAAAATATATCTTATTTAAAGAGATTAAAATCAACGTGTGTAAAAATAAATGATTTATTTGTTATATTATATATAACATTTTTATTTCGCCGTATTTAAATAAACAATTTATTATAGAAAAATATTTAACATTGTTTTGTAGGATATAATGTTTATTTCACTCCAAAAATATATTTCATAGAAATGTATATTTCGTCATCACAATTAATTTTTTTAATAACCAATAAATATTAAAGAAAAAATTACAAGAAATGTTTGGTTCGCAATACTTCGACTTTTTTCTCTCAGTAAAGACTCTCAGTAAAACTTTTTCTTCTGCAGCAGTAGATCGTAAGACGGCTTCGCCATCTGATTCGTACATTCAATTTCGCAATAGCACGGGGCGCTGAACGCTTACCCCGTTAATTGCTCTTTTTCTACGTAGGAGTCGACCGCAGCATCCCTACTCTTATTCGGGCATCATGCGTACAGGTGCAGGTTATCAGATAGACCGAGAGAGATCGCGCCGACGACATTCGCGGACGACGAGGCTAGTTCCTAGTCGTAGAAGGAGGGATCGAAAGAATCGTGACCGGTCTAGGGGGGAAAAGAAGAGAGGGATAACTAGAAGAAAAAAGAGAGAGCGATATGGAGGAGGGGATGGAGGAATAGGCTGATTGCGAGAGACAGAATTTACCCGCTTGATAACGACACGGTGGACAGTAGGTATGTGTAAGGAGACCGTGGCTCTTTCTCGTACGATCGGCTCTTTGGGGGGCGGAAGGTGGGGATCTTCAGTAGGCATAGAACGTGGCCTGCTCTCTGTTGCGTTTAGGCGCCTCAGTTGCGGAAGAATATCGCTCGTTTTCGGACGCGAATCTATATTTCGCGAGGGACCACGCTGATTCGCAATCGCAGAGCGATCGGTAATCGATCGACGGACTTTTTTAAAAAGAGATCTCCGCCGCTGTATATCGATACTTCGTTACGGCGACCGCGGTCGATCGTTTGAACTAACCCCAGGTCCATTCTGCATCAGCGGTAGGTGGCCGCATTTCTGAATTTTTTTGCGTCTCGCTCGCGATATCATTGATCATTAATCATTGATTCATGATTGAAACTTGTAATTCAGTTTTACATATAACGTAGAAATACAAGTTTTTAATTCCTCAAAACGACTCTGTATGACTCTGTATAACGATTCATTGTAACACTTCTCATTTAGATTAAAATTACACGGTTCATGTACCTGAAGCATAATCATGTCTTTACATTCTCTTTATTTTTTTAGCAGTATCGGTTAAATATTTTTCCGATAACACCGTTCCAACACTTACAGTCCGATAATATTGTCTGGCGTTCAGTGTCACAGATTGTTGTACAAATACAACATTATCTTTAGTCTGATTTAAGACTTAACTCTTTCCATCGACATCGTCATTGATCATCCCCGTAGCATAAATCATCGAGCTGCACGCGCGACAGTCGCATTCAACCCCCAGATTTCCCGGCGTAGGTGTTGCCCGGGCGAGACCAAGTCGAAACATGGAGAACACGTGACCGCGTGATAAAGTGACGGGACACGAGGAAGAAGTGCGAGAGGAAGAAGAGTAGATTCCGCGAGTGAGCGCGGGGGCGAGTCTGGACCGAACGAAAAAGCGATGCCAAGAGCCGCGAGGACGATCAAGTCACATCGGTATCGTGCGACCCGCGATTGAGGTCACTGAATTCGCTCGAAGCCACTGGTGTTAGGCACTTGCTAGTTGCGGGCAGTCGCGACGATTAGGTCGAGGCGAAGATGAAGAACAACTCGAGCAACTCGAATCACGAGAAGAACGGGCCGGAGAACCTGAAGCTACTACGGGTGCCGTCGACGCCGCCCGCGACACCGTCGTCACCCACGACGCCGACCAGAGGCCTCGACGATGTCTTCAAGGAGCTGCCGATCACCGACGACACCTCGTGCGGCATATGGTGCCTCAAGGGTCCGACCCTGCAGAAGTTTGCCAACAAGAAGGCATACGTGTTTCTCTACGGTGTGCTCGGCTGCATATTTTCAGCCAGTTATGCCTATTTCAATGGCACCATCACCACCATCGAGAAGAGATTTAAAATACCCTCGAAAACGACGGGTACGTATAACACGTTTCATTATACTCAAATACCGTATGAGTGCTATATTACGAAGATAGCTTTAATTCATAGATATTGGAAAGATTAAAAATTTTTTAAATCTGTATTTTTCGACGCTTTTTTTCAAAAAAGATTAAACATTTTGCGAGCGAATGAAAAATTAAAATAGAGCAAGTCTATGAAGTATTAAATTGGCATTAATTATTCTGAATCTAAACTGTTAATATATTTGATCTGTTTGTTATAATAAATATTTTGGCGTTATATTTTTGTTAATTCTGTAAAAATTTTGTCAGTGTTATATAAGAATTTTTTATTAATAATTTAATTTGCTTTACATAGAAAACATTTCATAAGAGTTAGCAGTTTATTAGTTTTAACGATTTAAAATGTTGTTCTATCAAGACAGCTTGTAATCAAGTTTAAAATTTTAAAAGCAACGTGGAAGTAACGTTCGCGTGAGGGACGTCATTAAATGAATTGCTACGACACAATTTACGCCACGTACGTGCTTTCTTCTCATGCAGGTCTCATCACAGTGGGTAACGACATCTCGCAGCTTTTCGTATCCGTCACCCTGTCGTATTACGCGGGAAGGGGTCACAGGCCTCGATGGATCGCTTTCGGTATTTACACCGTAAGTTTTACCACATACATCCTCGGATATCGACGTATGCGATTAATGCGGGTTATGCACCGCGTATTATTCGCGCGCCGTACTTTCGCGTTGGCAAGAAACGAAATCAGCTGTCGGCACACGCCCCGAGGAACGAGCCGGTAGACGTCATAACTCACCGATTGGTCGGTTCTTAATTAAATTAGGAAGCGTTAGAATCGTAGCTACGCTCATTCATGCCTCTTGCCATCGTACTCTCGTCGTCGTGTGCTTAGCTAAGCGCTCCATTCTTCGAACAGTAAAGAGGCGCTTGCGGAATACTCTGGATGTCGAGCAGATAGTTGAACGTTGCTGCGATATTTATGATACGATAATAAATTATGAAAAATAACGATGGAAATGAAAATAATAAGCTTAGAATTAATAAAAAGTATCATGTAGATACTTTAAAGCTCGCGGCTTAGGCGCAAATTATTCCTGAATATTGATAAAATGATGCTCCGTTGTTTATTTCATCAGGTTGTACTTTTCTGTTGTCTCACGATGCTGCCGCACTTTCTCTACGGGCCCGGCGAGGACGCTTTGTCCCTGACCAAAGAATACGGGGGGAAACCGCAGAGTACGCTAAATACGACAGACATAATTCCTGACAGACATCGGAAATTTCTCTGTTTGGGCAAAGAGAATCGCGGGACGGATTGCGAGGCTGAAGAAGGAAACTTTGCACCGCAGGTGCTCCTTTTCATAGCCCAACTGGTGTCCGGAGTGGGTGGCTCCCTTTATTACACCCTTGGCGTGTCGTACATGGACGACAACATACAAAAATCGAAAACGCCGGCGCTGATCAGTTTCTCGTACTTTCTGCGAATGCTGGGACCCGCCATTGGCTACGGACTGGCCTCATTCTCCTTGAAGTTCTACATCAGCCCGACTTTAACTCCCACTATCACGATGCAAGACGCAAGGTATGTAGGTCTAGCATAATGGCATCGTTGCAATCAAACAGTGATTTACTGATTTAGTAATAGATTATTTACCAAAACGTTTATAAATGTTTTAGAAAAATTTATATTATTTATATCTAATAAATTTATATTAACGATATTTAAGGTGGTTAGGCGCTTGGTGGCTAGGATGGATTATTTTGGCCATTCTCCTCTTCATTTTCGCAAGCGTAATCGCTCTCTTCCCGAAGACCCTGCCGAGAGCGGCCGCTCGCAAAGTCCTGGCCCTGGAACGCAACAAATCGGCCGCGAGCATCAAGGGCGAGCAAGAATCGGAGCTACCGGCGTCTATCTCGGACATGCTGAGGACGTTCAAGCGTCTGCTGACAAACACGACTCTGATGTGCAACAATCTGGCGACGGTCTTCTACTTCATGGGCTACATGCCCTACTGGATCTTTATGCCGAAGTACATTGAGACCCAGTACAAGCAATCGGCGTCCGTCTCGTCGTTGATCACCGGCACGGTCGGCTTGGTATTCAGTGCCTTCGGGATTCTGCTGTCCGGCCTGGTCATCTCCAAGTACAAGCCGAAGGCTAGATGGCTGGCGGCGTGGAACGTCATGATCGGTATTATATCGATAATGGGAATGATCTCTTACGCCTTTCTCGGTTGCTCGGCGAACGACAACCAGATCGCTATTCAGCCGAACGGTGTTTTGAAAACGCAGCTACCCTGCAACGAGCAGTGCCACTGCGACTACGTCACCTATAATCCTGTTTGCTCTGAGCACGGACAAACGTTTATATCCGCATGTCACGCTGGCTGCAGCGGCATGAAGGTTTGATATTATTTTGCCCAATCTTTATGAAAGTCAATCTCACTTTAAGAAAAAAACTGATTGCGTAAAAAGAGAAAAATTTCTCCAGAAGGAAATAGAAAGTCTTTGTTAAGTAATTTTTCAATGTTAGAAAATTTTTAAGTTACATCCAAAAGCGAGATTTTCTGTAAATTCTATTAAAGGTACTTATCTCTTTTTTTTCTTTAGCTCTACGATAACGGCAGTAAAATTTATACGGACTGCAGCTGCGTAAAACCGAAATTGGCTCGTTCCCTGGCGCATCCGTTCGCTAATATCACATCCTTCCCATTCTCTACCGAAGTCCCATTGGAAACGACCGAACCCACAGTGGAAGCTTTGGGAACGGCTATTCCGGGTTCGTGTCCGGTCGACTGTATGCAGAAGTTCTACATCTTTCTGGCTGTGGTGTGTCTTTTAAAGTTTAGCGGCGCAACCGGAAGAGCGTCGAATTTCCTAGTTTCCGTAAGATGCGTTGACGAGAAGGACAAGGCGGTCGCCATGGGCTTCGGATTAATGATAATGAGCCTCTTCGCCTTCATACCATCGCCTATTTTGTTTGGATTTATATTAGGTTAGTGATAAACTTCACATTTGTACACGCGCGTGCAGTTAATAACATTGACAGAGACAGATTACCTGGCTTATATTATCAAATGGCAAATAAAGCACTCGCAATGTGCCTATTGATTTTTTTCGGTAGCATACTTTGTTAGTTTAAGCTATTGTTGAAAAAATGCACTCCACATATCTCTGTATTTATACACTCGCTTAATTATACGTTTTCTATTTAGAGATTAATTAATATTTTATCTTTTAGACAAGACCTGTCTCGTGTGGGGTAAAACTTGTTCAGGGACGGGAAATTGCTGGCTATATAATGGCGAGGCATTGAGGTATTTGCTGAACTTTACCGCGGCCAGTGAGTATCTTAAAAAACGCGATCACATCCAAGGAATGTAGTTATTATTGTTCGTACATCACAGCTTCTTTATCATTTTAGGTTTTGTAACGATCGGTACGCTGTTCGACGTGGGCGTTTGGTATTTCGTCAAAGACGTGAAGATCTTTGATGAAGAGATCGAACTAGAGGATATAGCCGAGGAGCCCGGTGAGACACATTAAAGAATAATTGATGATCAAGTTCAATTATCCTTTCGGCGTATGCGTTACGCGGAGAGAGACTTCGATCAAAGATCTTCAAGAAGGATCGGATGACGAACGCGAAGCGAGCGAGAACCGACAAATAAAGACTTTACAAGTACCTTAAGCACCTCCTTAGCTATTTAAAGCTCGTAGCAACCTAGATAGAACCGACTGTTGGTAGATCACTCATGGTGTTCGCAAGAGAAGAGCGATCACCGATCTTTTATTAATTTTAATTTACTGCGATTAATTATTTTTATTGTTGTAACAGGTGAATTCATAATTCGTTGTACGTATAATATAAATATTTAGAACTTTATTTTGAATTTACGTTTAAATATATGACGGATGCCAAATTAGTACACATATAAAGTACACACTCCGTATACATCGCTTACACTGTTGATGGTGATAGCAATGATTGCAATAATGCGCGAATCATCTATAAAGTTAAATAATTGTACATATAATGGTCATACTTTGAATTAGTAGAAAAATATCGTAATTTATCTACTCACGATGAAATATAATGTATTCGCTGTTATTAACGCGTTAGAAGGAATTTTAATCTATATATAAGATGGTACTATAAAACAACAAGAAGTCATTATTAGCAGAGAGGTAGACGAAATAATCCACAAAATTAGAATATAATAGATGTTAATCGTGTAATAAATATCAAAAAGATTATAATGGACGTCGTTATACACATGTTACGTTTTTCAAAGGATAACTACAAATATGGAAGTATGCCATGAAATACAGCAAACGTTTTATTAGCCGGCTATCCTTTATTAGAAATATTTGAAGAACTCACGGATGAAAGTATCTTTTTTAGTCGCAAGGTATCAGTTCTGATACCTTGCATGATACAATTAGAACAACTTGATATTACAATTCATAATTAAAAAAAGTGTACATCAAATTTTACTGTTCACTTATCAAAATATGAATCGCAGGTTCTACATCTTAAATATGACAAGTGTCAGAGATAGTATTGTGTAGCATTGTGTACTTTGGTAGTCAGAGCTTCTTATCGCTCGCAGATATAAATTTATCGCGATAGTGCTTCTATTCTATTAATGGTTTACTCGTTTCTCCATAAATATCCGTATAACTACGCATCGTTTTTACGTGTCGTGCGTCATCTATCACGTAAGAGCGATCGTAATTCTAAAGGTCGGTTTGATGCGCTACTTTGCTGCCTTTAGTGACATTTTTCGGGCTGGGAGTTCCAAGTCTTTCCGCACGTGAATCAGGGTTCTTGTCTTGTACATCTGGCGAGCTGCCAAAGCCTGAAGAGGATTGCCCTCGAGAAGATGACCGAGCAGGAACCATAGCTACCAGAGGTATACCTAACTTGCTCTCCGGTCGACTTCTCGTATCCTCTGTCGACTTCACCGATAACCGATCTTCGTCTAGAGTTTCCTGACTCGTGTTTTGCTCGTATCGATCGATCAGCGACTTCACGTCCTTCAAGTGCGCTGTGTTGGTACCGCCCGAGTTGCCTTTCTCGTCCGGAAACGGATACACTATCGGTATGCCAACTTCGTTGAAGTCGCCCTGTTTGAGCACGTCGCTCTCTTGACCCTTCTTCGCAAACTCGGAGCTACTTGTCTTCAAGGAATCGTCCTGATAACCATTCGGATTCTTCAATCTGGAATTTCTGTCTCTTTGTGGATCCTCGTAGTGATCGGGATTTGGAAATCGGCGTTCTAGGGACGTGTTCTTGGACGCGGGGCGATCGTTCTCGTCCTGAGTTTGATCGTAATCTTTGCTTGGAATGCGTTTTCTTGATCTAGGTCCAACGCCGCTGAGGTCGCTCTCGACGTCAGAGTCGAGTTCCAGCGGCGTGTAAGCGACTCGTGTACTCGACTGTTTCTTACTCTCATCGCTCGAACTGTCTAGCTCGTCCTCGGAGTCGACATTTCGGAACGTTGATTGCAAATTGTGATTTGTCGGAAGATTCGAACCCGACCGACGATGATTTGGGGGGACCATCATGCCGTTCAGACATCCCTCTGGAATACCTCCTTCTTTCCTCAGTGAAGTTTCTTCCAGTTTTGCTGTCTGCGTTGGTATCCTTGATTCTGGTTCAACAACCGCCTCCACTTGTCCCGTTGTATCATCTGCAAATATTACCGCATTTTATAGCTGATTTTAGAAAGAAGGGAATTAATTTTAGTTTATTTCATAAAAAAAAAGAATTTTAGTTTTTTTGCGGAAGAATTAAATTTAGTATTTTTTGAAAAGGATATTTACCATTGTTATTTAATATTTCCGGTAGCTCGGTTATTCTTGCTCGTTCGAACATTTCTTGTAGCTCAACATTTTCTTGGTCTTTATTTTCAACTTCTACGTATAGCTCTACGTATAGCTCTAAATTTTTGCAGAAAAACCAAACAATAATTTTGACTAAAAGACAAAGTGATAAGAATAGTATCGTCAGGTAACACAAGTAATCCCCGAGTTTTTCGGAATCGTATAAATGACAGATTATCTTTTGATTGCCCCAATATTGACACGCCTGACGCGAGACATATTCATAAAGAAGTTTGCCAGGAACGTAAACGAATATTGCAATCCACATCATCAAAAAACCTATGCTGATAGCTTTGTCTTGCTTGTAAACGGATCTTATATTGATCAATAAATCTCCTACGAAAGTGGAAGCGATTAACGCGTACGCCACTAAAGATCCAAACTGAAACAAGAATAATAGAAAGATTTTTCATCTGTGATTAATGTAGATTTTATTAGACAAATAATGTTAAGAATAAGACCGATGATATTAAACAAATATAAATATGAAAGAAAGCCCATATCGGCCGCGGCGGATTTTGGTGCCTAATAATAATTATTTTGTGAATTTTCCTACTCATGCGAACTGCGTGCCGCAAATTTGTCGGTCTTGAAACACAATTCTTACATGAAGCCGGAATTAATTCACATGTTAAATTGACAAGCAATTTAATAATTTTGATGTAGGGGGATCTTATAGATGCTTGGTAGCATCGAAATTATTAAATTGCTTGTCAATTTAACATGTGAATTAATTCCGGCTTCATATAAGAATTGTGTTTTAAGACCGACAAATTTGCGGCGCGCAGTTTGCATGAATAGGAAAATTCACAAAATAATTATTATTAGGCACTAAGATCCGCCGCGACCAATATGGGCTTTCTTTCATATTTATAGATTTTATTAGATTGCAAAATTTAAATATAAAACATAATTAAATTATAATTCATTATAATTATATTATAATTACAATTAATCAATTATATACTTATAATTTGAAAATAAAACAAGTAAACAAAGGTGTAATCACCTCAAAAAACATCCAGCCGGCCTGGCAGTTAGTCGAATTGCACGAGCCATCTTCCGCTTGGTCATTACTCCATCCTGTCAATCGCTCCACGCAGCTGCAACCGCTATAGATCTTTACGTTATCGACGTAAATGATTGTGGTGCAGCCGGCATAGCAAGGACTATAGTACGTTAACTTTCCCAAGCAAACTGGTCGGAAATCGGCGTCCTTCGAGCAATGACAGTCTCTGTTGCAATATTTCAACAAGTCGTTGCTACAAAAACGTCAGTCAATAAATCTTACTTGTCTATGCGATTACCGCGAAATTTGTGCAACGGAATATCGCAGAATAAGATTACAATAGGTTGTTTCTTTATTTTTAACGATATTATTAATATTTTGCAATAAATGTTAATTCCGAGTATTAGCGTACTTACTAGCCTTTGTTTAAACCACCTTTGTCTAAATTGACGATAGGTGATTTGTCGCAGGTGGCAAAGATTAGTGCGATGATAATCGCTACTGTAAGAAGCACGATAACAAAATTGTAACCAATAATAAATCTCGCTCGTGGCTTTGCCTTGGCTAACACTATACCACTGATGATTACGATCAGTCCAATCAGAATGGGTCTCACGATAGCTAAAACGAAACGCGAATATTGTATTTATTTTGCATACAAATTATTTCAATTGTTATGTAATATTACATTTTAAATCTATATTACACTTTATGGTTTAAAAATTACATATATTTATATTTTTTAAGTAATTTAATCATTGCTTTTCATTTATCGGTTATGTAATTTTTTCATAAGTAAAAAGAATTCGATTATAGAGCGTTAAATGATTGCATTTAATTTTTCTCATAGAACGTTAATTAAAAGAACGAATTAAGAGAACGAGAATTTTAGTTTTCTTTTATCTCTATATTTAAAAAATAACTATTGATAATTATTTTATTGCAGTGTTCCAAGAACTGATTTAAACTGATACCGCTATAATTTTTCGTTTTTTCCTTCTTCTATCTATATGCCTGTTAATAGAGATATCGATTAATCTTACTGGTGATTAGCCTGGAATACAGAGGATCGTCAAATCCACGAAGCATTCCTGTCGGCCTAGGTATGTGAAATCTGGACTCTAAGAAGATATTCTCGTGCGTCATAAAATTTAGAAGCGCTATACCGCTGAATACCGTCGCCAAAATGTTGCACATTAAAATTCTGTTAGTGCTCAATCTGCATAATGATGGCCAAAAATCGGGGCTGCCGACCTTTTGATTCGTTCTGTGGGGTGCTCGGTTATGTATCGCAGTTCGATCGAGAAGTGAAGCTGCGGCTTGTTCGACAACCTAAAACAAAGTAAGTATAATTACGTTAAGTTGGAAAATTATTCCTTTTTTTAAAGAATGTAATATAGTAGCAAGAAATACTTGATATTAACTCGTGACTTTTGCGATATAAAATCTTATATAATTTCAATTAATTTAGATATTCATGTTATGTTCTATGTTATACTTCTGAGGGTAATCTTCTGGGGAACCACGAAAGCAGCAAGCCAGGAACCAGCAATAATATAGACAGTATTGGGAATCCAAGCCACCACGCTCCGATTTGATCCTGATATGATTCTATAACACTGAAATTTTCCGCGTCTATCCTGGGACGCGAGTCGATAAGTTTAAAAATAAATGTACGTATATTTTTGTGTTTGTTTAATAATGTGTAATTAATTCTTAGAAATTATAAATACAATAATCATGTGATACGTAATAAATATCGTACTTACCGAAGGCATCCCCAACCTAAGAAGTATCCGAGAAGAGACCCGACGATTCTTACGGCGATTATTACACCGATGAAAGTGGTTACGTTCTTCCTTTTTGTATTATCATCCAAATAAGAAATTCCTAGCGCATAGTATGCTATGTTTGCCATCCCACTTATAATTAATACTATGATTATGATGACCATAGTTAAGTAGCAGGGCTCGTCCTCCTCTGTGATGATCCACGATGGTCCGAAAGTGCATAATTCTGGACTGTCATCTATGAAATTCAAAATATATCTTTAAATCGAAGGAAATAATTTACCGCTTGTTAACAAATCAAATATTAACGTAATTTATGTAATACTAATATGTATACAGCAATAGCAACGTAAATTAGAATTATTCGGTTTTAGAGTTTTATCGCGTGTTTTAGGCACTAACCCGCGTATAATGACATATGGGTGACGTTTTGCGTTGCCTTGATCACAAGAGTGCGATGTGTTAAATGGGGTATTATCAAAACGAAATACGAGACGCTTTGTAAAAGGGTTAAAGCTCCTATCCACGAAGCCCTGTGTATTCTGTCGCCCCAATACGCTACCACTAATCCAAGTATAGCAGGTGTCAATTCTGCCACAACAAGAATCCAATCTGAAAAACATAAGTTTCTTTAAAAAATAATATATGTTAGATTTTTGCATCAAAAACATTTTAAATCTATCCAAATAATTTCACATGGCATATCAAATAAATTTTGAAGTATTATATGTATTATATTTATATGTATTTATATGTATATCGAATTTATACGTATATAAGTATTTATATTTATTATCGAAGCGATCTTAAAAGAAAAATGTTACTGATGCCGAATTTTTTCTCATATATCACGTGTTAAAAATAATACAATTATATTAAAGGCTTATATAACAATTTAAAAGATAGTTATATTAAAACATATACTGTACACAAAATATAATAACTAAAATATTTTACATAAAATATTTTTATGTAAATAACGTTTTTAATTAATTCTAGTAAGAATTAGAAAATGATTTTTGCAATTTTCTTTCAGAAATTCTTTCAATTAAATTTTTTGTATTGTCTATGATACGTACCCATTACATAAGGATCGATTTGAAATTTTCTAGCTATCGTGGACCCTGTTACATGAAAATAAGCATACGATGCAGCTTGCACTACACCGACCCAACAAATCAATCCCACGAAGAGTTTTCGCGTTGCAAATTTCGCCAGCTTCGGGCATTGCATTTGTCCGCAGCCGCAATCGATTGATTGATTAGGTATTGGATTGGCCGGTCCCGACAAACCGCCTTCCACTTCCGATCCGCTTCTTATCACTTCCGGAAAACGGACCGTCATTTTTCTGAAAGGAAATGACGCCTTTTAATCAAAATCAAATATGTTAAGATCTCATTATTCGCGTACGCGTGTAGACGTAGCTTGTCATTTAGTCACATATCATGCATATATATACGTAAAAAAGATGTTCCACTACTTTCGATAAATTTGAAATCACAATTTCAATTATCTAAAATACAATTTAGACCACCATATGTGAAATCAAAGTTTTAAGAGAATTACAGGAATGATACGTGTCTGATATCGATTTATGTGTCATCGTGAGTCATTACATTACTGGAGTCCGTAGAGGCTTCATCAAAATGTATTTGCAATATCGATCGTAAACTTTTGACACAATTAAGTAGTAGAAAATATATTTATGATAATTACTTAAAGAATTAATAAAATCGTGATATGAAGTCATACACTTTTTCACAGGCATTTACTTACGTTTGTTCAGACTTGTTTCGGCAGTGCACTTGATGATAAAAACCGTTATTTTTTCGTGTTAATAATTCACCTTCGAGGCAAGTTCACATGATGACAACATCTCGCGTAAAATATCACCCCTTGGGAAGCTCGTTTTCCGTCTTTTCACCTCTGTCGTTGCAGAAAAGAAACGTAAGCGTTCAACGTGGGCGCACAGGCGCGGCACTATTCGACGATGAATACGCGCGTTATCTTCTTACAGATATGCCGCAGAGATATCTTCCGATAAAGTTAGACTGTAATACGTGCTATGACGGGGATAACATTACCGACACCGACATATCGCGGAGGTGTGTATCGGATTGTTGGCGCTATTCGCATGAGTGCAAAAGAGATAATCATATAGCGCCCATTCTTTATTACAATACTATTGGCATTCAAATTGAACATGTCTGTCAATTACGCTTAAATTTACTTTAACATTTGCTTGTGCTTGAGGATTATTTTGACAAAAGGTCAATTCTCTCGAACAAACGCAGATTTGTCAATTCATTGAATATTCATTATAATTTTCATGGCTTAATATTGCGATCTACCTGTAACATATTATTATTAAAACTTTATGAAAATTAAGGAACTTGATGTGTTTTTGGATATATAGAAGACATTCTATAATCGTCTCACAATGCTTTAAAAGCTTATTTTGCAAATTTTCTAGATTAATTAAAATAAGGAATCGTAACATAAAAATATCGAAGACGCGAGACTTTTCGCGTTATAAGCGATCAAAGTTGGTTGGTATCATATAGAATTCGCGCATACAAGCACACTTATCGATCCATCGTTATTAATTCTTATAGCTTATTGTTAGCTGATTCTATCTTCAGTCTTTTTATGTAGCGATATTACAGTGGTTGTAAAAAGTATTCGTATAGGAATTTTTACAGAAAATAGTTTAGTTTATTGTTTTGGAGTATAAAGTGTTATAATTTATAAGTTTTGTTTTTAAGATATTATTAAGAAAGAGAGACTTTATAATATGAAAAAAATGATTATTTGTTTATTATTTATTATCACACAGAAATAAAATATTTTCTATGAAAATTCCTAACTGTACGCGAATACTTTTTACACCCACTGTATAGTAACATTCAGTCAACATGGAAAATATCGTAAAAAACGCAATCATTGTGTCTTAATGATTAATGCGCGTATGATCGTAATTAATTGTCAATTAGATTTCATTTTTACAATTTATTTTAAAAAATTGCTAGCAAAATTTCTAATTTATTAAAATTGTGTAATTTCATTCCTTCCGTATATTAACACATCTAAATATTTTAAAATTAAACGCATATATATATGAATAAATGATATCTGCACTATAAAACAGGAAAGCTGTCAGAAAAACTTGGCGATAAGAGATTTCGTCTCATCGATTGGGTCATTCTCGCCAAGCTGGTGGTTCTAAACCGTTTCGAGAATGACAAATTTCGTGTTCGCCTGCATGTGAGCGCGGTTGAATCGTCAGAAGTTCAATTGGTTCAATTTGAAAACGCCGGCGAGGCACAGTCAGCTTTCTAACGCCGGGAAAGGAGTTAGCAGCCTTAAGCACACTTAAGTCGGCGCCATAAGAAAATGACGAATGCCAATTAGCATATGAAAAGCTCTCTCCCCGTCGAGGTGGCATCTCCGTTGGGCTAGCTAGTTCCCCCGACACTCTTAGTAGGGCGATCACGTTTTTGAATATTAAGGGCAGGATTACACCGAGGGCTTAATGCGCGAAATTTAGTCCGGCGAGGCCAAGGAACGAGAAAAAATCACCCTTAAGACCCTCCGCAACGGACACCCGGTGGAGTGGAGCCGGTCCTAGAGATGAGACGGAGAGAAAACGGTGTGCACAGATCTTTCGGCTTCCCGTCAGAAGCGCGCGTTATCCCCTTAAACGTCGACAATCTTCGGGATTTCTACTTATTGACGATCATTAAAACGTTCATTCGTTAATAGCTATAGCGCTGCTTTGAGAAACGATTGTAGCTACTTGCGTCGCTGGAGATTAATAATATTGAATAAATATAAGTAAATAGAAGTTGAGGAGCAAACTGCTTCTTCTGGATTTGAATTTGATATTAATCCAAGTAAAATAATAAAGTTTAATAGATTTTTACATTATATGTATTTATTTACAACTTGTAAATATTTAATGCGCTTTTTAAACATTAAAATTATAGTAAATTTTTAATTAAATATTTCTAATTAAATATTTTAACTAAATATTCTGAGAAGATCCAAATGCGTATCAATATATTTCTTATTACATGCATTATTAAAATCATAAATATCGAACATCCAATTCGATAAATGCTATAACAATCTTTCTATTGCCGAAACGCATGTAATCTAACAGAGAGATAATATAAATAGCTTGCAAAATTTGCACGAAGTTTTTTTACGAGTATGTAAAGTGCAATATATCTCTTTTTACATAATATATTATGAATATATATTTAGAGTAAGAGATGTATATAAGTATATAAACAATATAATAATTACAAGACCGTAAATTGTAACAAACAATTAAAATCGAAAGCGGCCAAATGCGATCGTAGCAGATCTTAGTGCTTATTAATAATTTATGTGTGATTTTTCTAAGTTTCTTTACAGTTTTTCGATAAGCATTGTTGTAAGCATCATTATCATTTGTGATATTACTTTTCTGGTTTTCAAGAACTGCGTTTTAAGTCCGAAAGTAACGGCGCGTAGTTTAAAAGAATTAGAAAAATCACACATAAATTATTAATAAGCACTAAGATCTACTACGACCGCATTTGACCGCTTTCGATTTTAATTGTAAGTATATAAATATCTATAAACGCCTATACGAAATATATATATATACATATACGTATATATATGTATATATATATATATATATATATATATATATATATATGTATATATGTATATCTTTCGCAATAGGAGGATGCAGGCTTTCCATTAGTAGAGTAAGTGACCAGCGCTCGCATTTTCTTTGATGTCAGTTAATTTACTAATAACATCGCTTCGCGACCATCGTGCGTTCGCCCTCTAAATATTTGTACCGCCAACATATCGACTTGGCTTCACGTAATTAAGTTTCATTATTATTTGAGAGCGATTGGTTGGGAAAAAGTTCTTTCGCAGAGTATTTTGTATCAGTTCGTCGAAACTTCATTTCACTGAGTTTCACTACGAGGATGTTCAGTTCTTGCTTATCGACCAAAACCATGTAAGCGTGAAATAAGACTTCTTTCCTTCGGGATCCCATTGTTTTATTTAACTCTCGGATAACAGCTAACAGGTGCGTTGCGAAATTCTTTCATTTTCTTATGCAAACATAATTCTATAGATGATTAGCAAGCGACAAAAAGCATATCCTTACGTGGAGGGAGATGAATTTCTCGATCGACCTTCCTTGGAGCGGAAGAGCGTGGAAGGGTGACGAGGTTGCAGGAGGGGGAGGAAGGTTCGGCGATCTTAGCAGAGGATTACGTAGAATTAAGTCCAGAACAGGGGCGTGCCCCCGTAACACTTAATTTTTCCCTCGATTTTTTAATCTCCCGGTAAATATCGTCCGCCCGCCCGCCTCTTCGGCCTGGTTGTCGTAGCTACCCCTACTCGCCTTTCGCGTTCTCTTACCACCGTCAAAGGAGAACCCATTTAAAAACCTCATCAATGCTTAAGCCCCCGCGCTACCATAGGAACTAATCCCTCCTATTTTAACGCAGGACGAAGAAGAAGAAAGAGAGAAAGAGCAAGACGGAGGGAGAAGGAGAGCGAAGAGTGCGCGCTTTTAAAAGTAAGACTCCGCCTTTATTAGTAGATACAACAGTTTTATTTCTCCACCGAAAAAGGCGAAGGTAGGAGGGATTTCACCTCGTATTTTTCTCCTTGTCTTTCGATGCCTCTATCTATCTCCGTTTATTCCGCTCCGCTCTTTCTCTCCGTCTGTTCTCGGTCTGACTCGGTTCTAGTTTATTCTACTAACGTTATGAGCGTACATGCGAAAGTTCCACTCCTAGAGACACAGCCTAATTAACTACTTCCGCCAATTCCAAATTAGTAATATACTGTTTTTTGAAAAGCGTCGATTAAGCGAGTACAAATTATTCCCATTGGATTCGAAGTAATGCGGCGACAAAGAAATTGATATAATATCTATATATATAAGTCATTTTTGAATATCGATTTCTTGCTGCTGTATTCTTTTATTTTATTACTCATCTAAATGTTATTCATCTTTGTTAAATTAAGACCAAGTTCTTTTTAATAATCTATAATATTTTATTAAGCATAGATGTTTAAAAGACGATGTTCATGTTTATTTGTAACTCGCATATATTTCCGCCTATGCCGTTCAAAATCACATCGACGTCAACTTGGCTTCAAACGATCAAATGGATCAACTTGAAAACGCAAATATTTCCATACGAATTTTCTTTGAACGGGTAAAGCCATCATTTTTCCGAGCGAATCGTGGCCTGTTGGTGTTGATCGTGCGTGCAAAGCGCGGCCCAACGACGCGACTGTAATACGCTTTAAACTGTTAATAGAGTGCGTGGAGGGTGTTTGCTCGCGGTTGGATCTCGAGTGTTGGGCTAACATTCATGATGAAATTAATCTAGACCGGACGGACAGACGGGGTGACATCGATTAAAAAGCCCGGTGGCTTTCGCATGAACAGTCCGTCGCATGGGGTTTGTCTCCTCTTCATTGACTTCGAGCCCTTCGCTCGATCCGTTCGGCTATAGTGATCGTTATGCGTTTCTCGGGGACAAGTGATTTTAATAGAATACGTCCATCAGAACCATCAGAAATTATTGAAATAAAAATGAAAGATTTTCTTTTGCCGCAATTGGATTAAATAAAATAAACTAGAAAAAATTGTATGTAAATATACGCGTTCTTTCACACAATTAATTAGCCACGTTTTTATATTATATATCTATTTCTTATAGTTTAAAAAATTAGTAAAGTGCATTGTTATATTCTTAATCTTTTTAATATTGATAAAATATTATATCAAAATCAATTATTCTGATGTTAAAATTTTAACGGAAATCTCTGATTAACAAGCTCTACCATTCGAATAGTAACGATCGAATTTCGACTTTTGCAATTGCATACCTGGTTATTCTTCAATAGGATTATTACTAATTACGTTGTAAGAGGATGCACTAAGTTGCGGCCGCGCGGAATACCGCCAACAATAATTCGACCTTAATAGACGATAATGGGTTTGCGCGAATTATTCATTCGCTAATAACCGCAATAACAATAGCGCGATCTTTACGTTTCTTCGTCATTGTTTTAGTCTCTCGTTTGCGGAAAATGAGGAGCGGGTGATGTTTCCGCCGTGGAAGCGTCGTCGAGATAACAGACCTGGTCGTAAGAAGAGCGAGGGTGGAAATGGGGAATGGACGCTTAACATTACAATGGCCACTCGAAGTTGTCGCGATCCCTACTCTGCCCCTCGTTGCAAAGCGCCGTCGCGATTCGGGATTAGAAGTCTTTTATGAATCGCAGATCTTGATGAATCGTTCCTTTCGCGTCTCCTTCAGTCGCGATCGCCTTTACGACTTCTAAGATTTCCACGCGAATTTACTTTGACGTTATTAATAAAAGTCGCGCAAAAACACGATTCTCGCGAGCTGAATTATTAGGTCTGATCATCATTTCATTGACTGCATAAATGCAAAACCGTTCCGAATCTATTTGCCGAACTCAATAAAATAGTTAATTATTTTGTAATTTTGAAAAGATATTTTTATAAGATTTGCAAGAAATTATATTTTATATCTATTGTATAAAACTATAATTTCTATATTAAATTATTTATTAATTATATTGACAATTTCTAGAAGATATTGTCATATTACGATGAAAAGATTGTTCAATAATTATATATATCACTTTATATTTATTGCAAGAAAAAATGTTTAATATATTTAGTAAATATTTAAATCTTCTTCTTTTAAAAAAATAGCGGGATTAATTAATCCTGTCTTAAGCAAAGAGTTATTACTAATCTTGTCCGCAGGGATGACTGATCCTCACAGTTATTTGGGCTTAGCAAACCCATGGACCCGAACTCAATACTTTGCGGTCACTTGTAAACATTTACACATTACACCCATACACAATTGCAAATATTTAGTGTAATAATTGAAAGAAGATATAAGATGTAATTTAACGACAGGATTAAAGAATTAGAAGTCGAGAGTCAAAATTATGTAAATGCATCGATATTCAATTAAGACAATAAATCTATAACAGAAAATGTGATTTTTTTTCTCATTCTTTTGTAATATTTGAAAACCTTGTAAAATAAAAAATAAAGAGACAAATATGAAAGGACTTTTCGGAGGATTTTACGCTATGGCATACCAGCGTTTTCTCTTTGCTCTGAAAATAACCACTCTTCGGCAAAATATCCGCCGCGAATCGGAAGTGCGGTGGTGGGGAGGGGAAATTACGTGGATGGGGTAGGCAGTCGGAGTTTGCTTCTCTGCGGGTTTTTCAAATAGAAATAAGAGTTTTAAGAATCAACATACGCGTCGCGGTGGTGTACGCAGATCAAAAGACGCGCCGTCGATAATTGGTAGAAATCTTTTCGCCCACTTCCACCCCTCCGAAGATTCCTCGGTCTTCCACCCGATCCCGAACCTCCTTTCGCATCTTCGTTTGAGGATTATGCACATTTCACGGTGGCCGCGACGGGGAAACATGGATGGCATATTTATTTTGTCTCTTCGACGCTCAGCGCGGTTCTCGAAGACGAGCGGGAAGGATGAACGGGGTTCGGGGGGCCGCGACGAGACCGCTTGCGATGAGATTGAGGGTGGTTTCCATTCGTGCGGTCTCACGCAGCGAGAGGGGTAGTGAAGCCGGATGTCTTTACGTTGGTCGTTGCTACACTTTTATTTATCTATCTAAAAGAAGCAAAACTCGTAGACTGGCGCAGGCGTTTGTCAGTAGAAAAACATTTCTTTTTATTCATCATTAGATTGGTATCCCGAGAAGCTTTTTGATCTATTGGATTTATTTATCTTTAAACACGTGAATTAATAAGGTATCTTTAATGGTATGATTTACATCCATTATCAACAAATTCTCTATTTTTCGATAATAATATCGAAATTATAATTATATCGTTCTGGTATTTAAAAAAGATTCGTATTGCACCTAATTTTCGAGGAAATCAGGCGCAATCCAATTAAAAATTTGTATATTGTTTTCAAGGATAGTACGCTTAAGATTAAATCCCAAAACTAGGAAAACGACTACTGTATCTCATTAATAATATACCGCACTTCTCGGTGTTCGCATAAAGTTTAACTACGTACAACTTAGCATATTACTGTCCCAAATCGTTCACGTGAAGTTCACGTAAAACTTTATCATATTGCTCCAAAACTCCTTACGTTGCACCACGCACTTCAGATTAACTCGTCATCGAAAAATACGACGTACCGTTATCAATTGCAAATTAAAGGAACGTAAGCTCACACCAATAAAAACATTCCTCGGTAAGTTAAAAATCTCCTTAGTTTTGGGACGTAGATTCGCAAGAAAAGAATGGACGGACGCACAGGAAGGGGTTAACTTCTAATTGTTTTGTTAAATGACGCGCGAGTAAGAATCCCTCGGAGGACTTAAGCCCCAAAGCGAGCGCCAGCAGTGGTTTCAGTTCATTTCGTTCTCTCTTCTTCCTCCGCGTCCGTCTTTCTTTCTCCGTCGTTCCTAGTTTCCTCTCCTCCGAGCCTCTCTGCCTCCGCCTTAATTCTTAGCTTTATTCTCTTCTAAGACTCTCTCTTAATTTCTTATTTCTCCCTCCACCCCGAACCCACCCCATTCTATCCTATCTTTCGCAATTTATATCCGAGAAGGAAGAAAGATTGGTCGCGCGGCAGAGAAAGAGAAAGAGAAAGATCACTGAATGCCAGGCTTAAGCAGACAATGCTTCGCTTTCAAACGGCGGCTTCGAAGACCTTTCTTTCGCATTAGATACTTTAATTCTTTAAACGTGTCCTGTTGCGAGGCGAACGATACTCTTCCTCGTTAAGGGACGTCTTTTTAAAACTCGAGTCCGATGAGCCCGCAGCATTAATTTTGCCCCGCGATGTTTCTCTGCGGTTTCGTAATTGAAAGCAGATGAATGAAGAAGCTCGTTCTCGAAAAATAGCCTCTATATATAAATTAATATTTTCTATCGCAATATATATAAGATAGCTTACATTTTTATTTATCGCATCAAATTTTTATGGCGGATTGATTCGCTTGCCTTGAGCCACTTGTTTTTCTCAATTGCTTCATTTCTAGATAGTAGATAAATTGCTTCACATCTAGATTTATAGATAATTGCTGAATATTTATATCGAAAACAGATAGATAATTGTCATAGTTTTTTGTTACATCAAATGCTATTAATTCAACGTAGGCAAAGTTACATCGAATTGTACAAACGAACGGACGGCAGTGTAATTCCACGACATCAATTTTACAATAGTACCAAAACTCTGACAACAATGACAGAGCCGGGCGACTACAACATTATTACTGTGACGACTACGAAGCAACTGTAACACCCGAAGCTTACCGGAAGGACGTTAGTAGCAGGCGAGAACTATCGAGTAACTGTCAAATGTTCGCATATACGTAGGTAACAGGTCAATTATCAAACCCTTCGCGTATGTTAACGGAGTTGTGACCTAGACCCTATGACAGAAGTGACACGCGTTGTCCATTGAACATCTCGCATCGCGAAACTGTCATGGAATGAATTCGAAAGATTGTTTAGGAAATCAGCCTGTGCATTTCCAAAGGGTGACGATGAAGTAAATCAAGATTCAATTAGGATAAAAGAATTTATAATAAAATATTTATTCTATACTACACTCGTCTAATCGTGCGCCGTTATAATGTTTCGGCATCTATCGTCGAAAATGGAGAAAATAGACAATTTCCGGAATATCAATCGAGCACTAGAGGATGTGGCCGCCGCAGTAAACCGCTATAATTATTCGATACCCCTTGACACACCTAATTGGACAAGTTCGTCGGGAAATGCTAACCGGAAGTGAGTAAGAGCGCGGAACGAGGGCGGGGGGCGCGACAGGGAGGGAGCGTGGAAGAGCTAGCCGTCGATTTTACTGACCATCTACGAGCCAACCATCGGCTGGTAATGGCCACTTTGAGGGCCCACCATAAGCTTTCCCAAAGAGACGAACCCTTGCTCTAAGTGGTCTTACGCCGACGTTTCGACGAGGTAGATACTTACTTTGCCTATCCGCAATATGACCTGACCTTTTGCCCCTCTCCACTCTGACCTCGTCCTCTACGTCTGTCTGTCTACCACTTTATGTAATCGAGCGGATATCAATTGCTCACTTCATCCAATAGTATCATCAATGCGGAAAACGATCAAAAACCAGAATTTCCAATAATAAGATGAAAATGGCAGTATCGAGCTATTAAGAAATGATAATGTTTGGTTTAAAGAATTGTTAATTGTAAAAAATATTTTGCTATCTACGATCGCACGAATGTTGAATCACACAAACTTTGGTTGCACGAACTTGAGTAATATAATGGCTTAAAATTAATTATATAATCTAAACTTTCCATATTTCTATATTACTTTAATTCATTGGAATACGATTTCTTTTATCATCATATTTAAATTTCTGATCGCAACGATGGCTTTTTCCGCTTCAATCTGGAACATTGCCGGCACCGATGCGACGTGATCGCTCGTTGCACCTGCATCGGTGTGCAAGGGGTGTACAAAGTATATACGTGTCCTCCTAGATTTTAATATCGTCCAACGACAATCAACGACGGAAGACACGGGCAGGGGGGCGGAGATGGGAGTACCGCCGGAACAGCGGGTTTCAGAGGCTAAATGGAGGTACGGCAGAAGCAAGGGTTAACTCAATAGAGGTCTAAGTGAATTACTTATCGCGTACACCCAGTATACAGACTAGATGCGTTTAGCTATAGGTGAGGTGGATACCCAGGGCCGATCCTACGCCCTGCCGATGAGCGTCGCCCGCCCTTTTCCTCTCTGTCCATTTTCCTGTCCCTTTTTTGTCCACGTAACGTCCGTCTCGCAACGCGCGCCTCGAACAATTGCATTAAAGTCTTTTGATGTCATATTACTGAGACTGGCGACCGCTCGAAACATTGTAAACTTCACCATCAGTATTCACAGCAGATTGGCTTGTTTTCGAGAAAGAACGTTTTACATCTGATTCCGTTGCGTGTTTCTCGAATTAATTAGCTATTGCGTTTTCGGTCGATCGAGGACTAACTCGCGTGTAGTCTACGAAAAATCGATTACGGCCCTGTCTAATTGTCGCGGAAAGGATGCGAGCGGGTTACGGCATGCCCTTCGAGGGCCCTTACGAGGGCCCTTCCATCGCCAGGATCTTTGATGGACGCCTGACTGCTCAAGAAAATTCAGTTAGTCCGCAGCTTTGTGCGCTATCGCGAGCGACGAGGAGCGATAGAACGATACGTAGGTAGATAGAAGGACAAAGGGTGAAGGGTTACAGCAGGGTGGGAGTTAGTGCTCGGACCGATGTCTCCGCTCCGAACTTAATTAGCCGTCGCAGCCTTAATTGCCACCTGATATTGCCCCGAGACAATTAACGCAATTAATCGGAGAAAGTGTGACGCGGAAGAGTCTTTTCTTCCGAGCTGCTTAGTGCCTTCGCGTCTTCGCGTTGAACTTTTTCTCAAATGCGCCCTCGATCGCGACGATGCGCCCTTCTGCATTACGACGTCGAAAACTGTCCAACGAATTCGATTAACTCTGCATCGACCGGACAGATTTTTCCCCTCCTCGCAATCCACGTCATCGTTCTAGAATATTATAATGAAGTTACACATCCGAGGACAAAGCGTGGTAGATCGAGCGAGCCTTGTTCGTAGCTTAATAAGCGGCTAATTGATATATCGCGCTGAATAATATACTCTCACTTTACATATATGTTTAATGAATTTAAATATGTGACAGCTTTATTATTATAGGTACTAAATTTATATGCTTATTTTTCCAACCATATAAAATAATTACTATACTTGTAATTATTATAATTTTTCTACCATTGCGACCGTCGTATCGTTTTAATTACTACGTTTGTATAATGGTATTTATAAGTTAAATCGTTTATTTACTACTGAATTTAGCGGTCTTCTCCCTCGACTAATGATATTTTCTTTCGAAATTGACTTCGCGGGCATCGCGAGGTAACGATACAAGCCGCGTTCGCCAACTTCCGACTCGAAGTTTGCCGGTCCCCCGGCTCCCTCTCCTTATTCTGTCGCACGTGCGGTATCGGAGATTAATTGCAAAGTGCAATTGGCGAGGATAGGCGGGCGGGGCAGATAACTGCAGCATCTCGTCGAGAGCCGGCGCAAGACGGGGTGGAAGGAGAGGGTTGGAAAGGGGCGACGGAGGGCGGCGGTAGCTCGCATAATGTACTCGGCGCGGCATAATAATTCAGAAATTTGCATGTACGCGGGCTAACTCCTCAAGTAGGTTATCTATGCTGGAAGTTTTCTCCCGTGATATATAACGCATCCCACTGTCGAGTGGTGTATAGGGGCGCACGCGAAGCCACGTCTACAACGCCTTACGTCCACGCGGGCTGAAAGGGGTGAGAAGACTGAGGGTGGCTGCTTCAACTTGCGTAACTACCAGGCGGGCTCGGAAGGTATATATCTGCGGTGTAGTGCCGACACATTATCTTTTCGAATTTGAATTACTCCGTGGCGGAGATAAACGATCGTCACGTTCTCCGGAAGTATTCTTAGAGTAATTCATTCGCCCCTTTGCATTTTTGTCGCGAGTTTTACTCTCTTTAATGGATTTCAAAGATCGGAAAATCGCGTATGCTAGGCTAAGTTTTTATTACGTGATAACTTCTTCTCTTTCTTTAGAAATATTAATTAAAAAATTGAGGATTTTAAATTTTATACCTATATTTAGCTGCATTTTGTTATAATTGTAAATTATATCACTACTTTTACAGATACGATAAAAAATGAATAATTTATAAGAACGTACATTTTCCATTATCGTAATGTCATAAATTTTACTGGTCACAGTTGTAAAATAGTAATCTATATGGAGACAGTATTTTATCAAGGCTAATAATTTAAAATTCTCGAGATAAAAATATGGACATTATTACTTAATTTTCACGTAAATCCAGAAAGTAACTTTCTCGTTTATATTTGTCTATGATTCAATATTCTTGAATTCGACATCGTTTAAATTTACCGAAGTATCTGTCTCGCCGGCAATTTACGGTCAGTTAGCTTAATACACGATCCGGGCAATCCTCGCGAGTTAACCCGAGTCTCGGTTGTTGTCTAAGCAGCTTGATGTCGGTCGCCATGTGGAAAGGCCTTACACGCAATGTCCACACACGCACACGCCCGATCGCCCCGCGAGGACTCTAAAAGGGACATCGACGGACCACCCCGGCGGCGTCTCCTTGCTGCGAAGGTCCTAATCCAAATTTCCAAACCTCATATTTGCCTTTGAGTCGCTCGTCTATCCTCTCATCGTCCTCCTCTTGGCTCTCCTCATGTGCTCGCTTATACATGTCCCAGTCGCATCGCGTAGATAATACCTCCCTCGCCCAGTATCTCCCGGCTCACTCCCATTTGGTCCCCACCTCCTCTTGTACCGACTGAAATCTCCTCTTTCCTATTACATCGTATTATATGTACAGATTTCCCGCAAACTACGACCGTGCCTCGATAGCCTTCTTCTCCGTCTCGCTCGCGCGGCCGGCCCTCCCTTTGCTCCCGGTAACGTTTCCACCCTCAAAGGACTCGCGCCGAGGCAGTAGTCGGGGGATTACGGCGTACAAGTCTCCTACGATGAGTTAGAATTTAGCGTGACACGACGCGACGTGTATAGCACACACGTGCGCGGCCGCAGCCGGAGTTTATTGAACGTTGAAGCTGTATTAAATTCTGTATCGTTCGCGGCCCCGACCGGAAAGGAGCCGGCTAGCTGGAAAGCTGATTGCGGACTGATCGACTTTTCCGGGAAAGAGCGCATCATACGCCAGCATTTGCGTAAATTTCGTCTGTCTTTCGTCGTGAATAATCGAGCATTTTTCGCGGAAACGTTTTACCTAGAAAGTCGGAACATTGTATTAAAAAACATACATATTTTTTTTATTACCTCTTTCATCTCATATCAATAGATCTATATAGACGTGAGAAGTTAGGAACGAATAGAAGTCTGAAAAAATATCTAGACTTAATCTCGCAATTTTGAAATGTTTATTAAAAAATAGATATAATTATAAACAAGAAAGAAATCTTTTCTTCGCCAGTGAATAATTAACAGGAACGTGATATAAGAAACCGACACAACTGGCAACAATTATAGAGCATTTATTTTACGACGTTTCGACTATGGGTTTTGGTCCTTCTCAAGTACAAATCAAATAGACTAGCGATAACATTTCAAGTTAAAAATTAAAAATTAAACATAGTAAGTACCGGAAACTATAAAAGTGAAAAGAAAAAATAATAGGTAAAAAGTCAAAAGTAAAGACTTACATGTAAAGCGCGTTCAGTAAGAATGAATAAATTAAATATGAAATGGTATTGTGTTATAAAATTACAGTGGAATATCTTGTTAAGAAACACCGACAGTATTTCGCAGAAGATAGCAGTAGAATGACAAAGGCACAATAACGCAGTAGGTCAATATCTATATTTATGTATTATTTATTATTAAATCGTAAGCTTTAGTTAAATTATCTGTGTCTCTCTGTAGGTTAATTATTATTAATTGTATTATTATAATTGTATTATTATAATTGTATTATTATAATTGTATTATTATAATTGTATTATTATAATTGTATTATTATAATTGTATTATTATATAATTATAATAATTTTATAAAATAATTACATGATGAATTTCATAATTCAATCAGAAAATATTGTATCGCATCACACAGTTTTTATTAGCTCCACCTGCGGTCTTCACAAAATAATGGAAAAACCCGCATTGCGTATAACTTTCATCTACGTTCCCATTTTTACCACAATTTCTCCTATCTCCAAACATTTCTTTGATTCTCAAGCGGGGTATAAATAACGTAACACTGGCGCGACGTATAAAACACGTCTATCCTTACTTTGAATTTTCATCTCTCTCCACCGCGTCTTTATTAACGTTCGCGCACACGTTACCTTCGGTTCAGCAAATTGCACGGCCGTATATTCCACACGCGAGCTTCCGCTCGATCGAGCGATAAAAAGATCCGTTCCGATGCTTCGAAATATTCCACAGGGATTCCCTTCCTGCGCTAGCGTACAGCGAGTATACGCGCGGCCGCTTTTATGCAAGTTAAAGCATCGCGCGTCGCGCCGCGTCTCGCCTCGCGCGCGGATCCATAACGTAACCCTCCGACCCTCGTAAACCTGAATTTATTAACACTTGGAATGACGGGGAGATTTGCTAAATGGTTTTCAATTTGTATCTTAACGCCGCGAGACCACATGCTCGGCGCAGATTCGGCGCGACAGATATCGCGGGCGTACCTCGACAGGCGCGAGAGTACGTATCTTACCCCGGCGGTTTCGCCGTACGAAATGCCTCTTTATCATCGCGCTTATTATTGCGAGCCTGTAGCGACGCCGCCGGGCCATGAAATTGAAATTCGGGAAAGGAAGTTTATTTTATTGCGGGTCCCGCTAATCAATCGAGAAAGAAGTGAAATCGCGAGCGCGAGCTGTGTATGAATTGCGGAATAAATAATCGCGTTGTAAACTATCTAGGCTGCTTGATATATCGTACAGGTGGTATCTTATATTATTTTATCGGTATATCTTATATAAGTAATATATCTTATTATTTATTATTAATCTTCATTATTTATAATTTACGATAGTCAGCTTTACGATATCCCTGGTTTTGCTGAGAATAAAAATATTTAAGGAGTGGATGGGATTAAAAAGATTATATATTATTTTGATATGAATTTTACTTTATCTCAGTAGCTTATCTTTCTACAGAAATTATTTGCTCATCGATAATAGAAATTATTTGCAATCGATAATAGAATAGAAGAATGATTCTGACTACTTATAAAGATACAGTTACATTTTTACAGCCAATACGTTAATTGTTTGGTATATATATTCTAATATATTAGAAAATTATAAAAAATTATTAAATTTATTAATTAATTAAACATGAAAAAAGATGAATCAGAAATGAAACGGGAAGTATACAACCTAAGAAAAGAGACTGAAATAAGAACATGCTGATTCATACAATATCTGATAAATATCTGGATATCTGAGAAATATCTTACTTTAATATTTTATTTTTGATATTAATATTGACTATAAATTTATGTACTTTAAACATTTGTTATTTTTTAGGTGATATTAAATCTTATTCACATACGTGTACAGGTTCTAAATTATCGGAACTGTAAAACCTGCGTAAATAATACAAGTGAGATAATCCTCTCTTTGTAATCAATAATAATGATAACACAATGAATTTAACGTGACAAATGATGTCGTTGATAAGGAATCCGATTTATTCTACTGATTTTTTCACGTTATAACAATATACTAATCGTAGCGTGATAATCAATATAAACATGATTTCGGATCTCCTAATTTTTCGATGAAGTTTTTGTGGATGTTTCTCAGCGAAGTATGAACGCGACATTCTTAATGCCACTATAGAAAGTATCATGAGATATTTCCTGTGCAGCGACGCGCATTATTTTGCTGAGACATGAATGTATCTTATAGGTAAATGTCGATGTACAGAGTGTGCGATGGCTGGATCTTCGTGTTGGTAATTCGGAAGAAGTCTCTTCGGTTTTTATAATCAGTAAAATATTTAAATTCGACACAATGAAATTACTTAAAATATAAAACGCGAGATATCTGAAAAGTCGAAAGGTGCTTGCGATTCAATTACGTACGTTATTAAATTTCTAAATTCCGTAAATTCCCGAATAATTCCTCGTTAAAATTTGGAACACGGAAATGTAAAATATCGATAGATGAAACTTGATTCTGTCAAATAAATCGACGTGTCTGAAATGTTCAGTGAACAGGCAACGTACGAATCTGCAACGAATTTGTATGCAGCGATTGATATATGTAGATGCATTTGAAACGTTGGCTCTCTTAAAGAAGAACGATCCTCCGCGTCGAAAGTCACGTCTATGCAGTTTGAAGTCCGGGCTTCCGGGAGCGAGCTTCCTTTAATTCTAGCCGAGTATCACCGGGGCCGTCCATTGGACGGTGAGGATATTCGGATGCATCGCGTGGGATGCTCGTAATTTCCCGGGTAAGCTCCGGCAAATTAGCTCCGGGCATACGTTACTCTCGCCTTAGTTGTCCCTCTCCTGCGCTTCTTAGTCCTCCCTGCCGCTGTTCTCCTTTATCGCCCCTCTCGGAGAAAACCCGGCTTTTCTCGTAGCGAGAGCCAGCCCGCCTCGTCCGTTTCTCCTTCGCGTTCTCTCCCTCCTTCCCCGGTTCCACCTCCCACACCTCGGATAAACGCGTACACGCTCGCGGAAGTGTGAGACGTCCGTGTGCCCGTCCGTAAGGTGGCGAGGCTCGTCCTTACCTCGAAAAAGCTCCGGATGGAAAGAGAGAGAGCCCGACGAGAGGGCACCCAAGGTGGGGATACACGCCGTCCTGGACGTAGGACGAGCGCGCCGGTCTTCGTGGTTCGACACGAAAGCTCCGTAGTAGGCGTGCCGTTCAAGCTCCGCCCGCAAGCTCGTGGGTGCACGCCCAGGGAACAGGGCTTTACCATCCGGTGCTTTGTCGACCCTGGCAAACCACCCTGCCAAGGGCCACCGCGCCCGATAACGTTAACCCCCGCGCAGCCCTCTCGTCCCGAGACGCGACCTAGGGCGCGCGGTCCTTCTTCCACCCGCGGCTCGAAACCCTCTGGACCCCCTTTGCCCCCTGCTCCCTGCTTCCTCTTCCCTTCTCCCTGTTCGGCGACGTACCCACCCATGGCCCTCCGTCGTAGGAGTTGCAACTTTAGACCGCTTTGCACACAGATTGCATCAGAGCCATCCGCGGATGCAATCGTTACCCCACTGTCGTGTTTCCACCCCCGTCGTCTTTCTCCCTCCGTAGCGGGTAGTGCGCGACCGCGTGTACGTGTGCGTATACGTGTGTCTGGTATACGTTGGAGGAATAGCTGACGCCGGTTTCGTTCCAGCGAAACGAAGAATGCATCGCCGGACTGCGACGGGGAAGTTTGAGACGAGGCTCTTGATTACGATGCTTTATTGGCTTCGGCGTCGTAATCAGCGATGCGGGATTAGATGCTGCGTACATTGACTAGTAACATTCAACAAGAATGAGTAATTCTCAAAACGGTTAATATGCATAGATAGATCAATGAATCATATTCTCGATAGCCACGTTATCCTAGGAATGGAGAACTTTGTTAATAGGGACTGTATAAGATTGATCATTATTATTCTACACGGAAAGAACGGTTTTGCTGAAATATTAAAAAATTTGGCCAGATACAGATCTGAAAAATAATTTTGTTGGATCATCAAAATAATTATGTAGGACGCCTAAAATAGTTGCTAGAATATCAAAACTTTTTGCAGCATTATCATTTATGTTGGAGTGTCCTACATAATTATTTTGATGATCCAACAAAATTATTTTTCAGATCTGTATCTGGCCAAATTTTTTAATATTTCAGCAAAACCGTTCTTTCCGCGTACATTTGCGTTTACATTTAACAATTATATGTCAAAGTAACAGGAAATAATGAACGAAAGAAATAATCTTTAAATTTTATTTCAATAATACGTTTGCAAAATTCTTGGACGTATTGTGGCATTTAAACAAAATGTTAAAAGCTTCTTAGAAACTTTCCTATGATGTCTAATTGAATTCGGATTATAGCAGGACGGATCAGAACGGATTAAGACGTAACGATAGGATAAGATGCAGATGCGTTTATGACATGTCTGGTTACCGTCTATCCCCGCGAAATAAAGCTCTCGGATGTGGCGAGTGTAAAATGATGTATCGCCGAACGAAATCTCGCTATACTCTTAGTCTGTCGAGACAAATTTGTCTCGACTGAAGATTTACACGTGCGGTTTTCGGTGGTACGCACGACAGGCATATGTCATAGCAAATCCGTGTTCGAAGAATAAATAATAAGTAAGGTAAAAAAACACAATAAGTAAAATAAAAAGATAAGTGTACGAAAACGCAAATAATTCGAAATAACATTATCGAACTTCAAACCCCGAACTGTTTTATAAAAAAAAATATTTTAATTGAATGCAGGATCTGATTAATTAAATTGAAAGATTTGAAAGTCTTAATTAAATTGCTTAATTAAAATGTCTGCGTTATTCTAAACTGCCATCGCGGTTTTGTCTGGCGTGCGCTATCATAACAGCAGTATACCGTTCCCTGTGTGTTGTTCCAATCGTAATTAAATAATTTTTATGAAAAAATTAACGCAGCCGTTCTGTTACGTAAAAGCAATATCGATCGGCACGCGGCAGATGAATAAGGTATTATCCCACGAGCACTCGCTTTAATCCCAGGATTATCCAGTATACCAATCGGACGCTATTGAAACTGAAATTAAACCGTATACGCTATGATAGACACTTTTATTTCGCTTAAATCAACGCGGGTAACACGAGATCGGTTTTACTCGGTTGTATTAATTTGATGTAGCTGAAGTTATGACGATGAACTCGGAAATCCGTTCTTTGTAACTGATAAAATAGTATCAACAAAACTGTGTGGTTAAGATGTTTCTAGTGTGACCACCAGAAACCGGAAGCGATAATCCATGGTATAATCGTCATCGGTATTTTCCTATTACGTCACTATTCCTTTCAATAAATAATGTTTGGGAAGAAAAAACAAAAGCACATCCGATCGAACCGATTTTCGTCGCGGCAATAGATTAGGTAACATCGTCGATAAAAAGTTATCGGATAAACTTTGCCACCGGTTACGTAACCGTCGTGTATTATCTGCCGATTCTCACGTAGATATGCCTCGGTTACACCACAAATACTTCATTTCATCGTTAATCCAGCGATAAAACGGCCAGGTTGAGTTGCGAACTCACCTAATTCCAACGGATTATCAGACGATAATAACGCGCCCGTATCTTGGAGCACGTCGACACCGCCGTTTCGTATCGCATCTGACGAGGCGAAGCCGTGTACGTGCATTACGAAAACGCGTGTGACACACGCAAACGTGGAAGGATATGTAATCGGGAAGGACGTCGCTCGCGAAGCACCGAAAATTCGCGGATACCGCTGGAATCAGTAACGATACTTACTTTCGTCGTCTATGGAAATTAATTCCCGGAGATTGTCTAATCCGACGGCGACGTTTACAGGAATCTGCGAGCATGTATGCACGCATACGTGTGTGTACATTCCCTTTGAGGAACATCTCTCAGTTTCGAACGATCCATTTTAGTAGCGCGAAGGGAATCGCGGTCGACGTACCAGTGAAAAGCCGCTTGTGTATTAATTAATGCTGCCTTAATCTAGAATCATTTCCGCTGATTAATCAGATAAAACAACACAAAAAAGATTTACATAACAAAATATTGAAATTTAAAATGTTTTTTTAATGTTGCTGATAAATGTATATTTGTGCATACTCTTTGTTATGTTATATCCTTTATGTTTGTCTTATATTTTTATTTAATATTTTTTTCGCAGTTCATTCTTCCTTATTTAATATTTTTCCTTTCGAGTCAATTTAAAATCACTCGAATCACGAACCATATTTTTGGCCCAACAGATATGAGGAGATATAAGTTTCTTAATGTTAGCTTGTTAATCTGCTTGCTTATCAACGGATGAGATTTCGATGTATCGGATCTTGATCGCTTTTATTATGAAGGTCGAAGAATGATTCCATCGAATCAATTTTTAATCCGAATACGCATCTGTTGCTTCTTATCGCGTGGAATTAAACGCATGGACCTGTTCAAACGTCATATTTAATTATTTATTGCTGCGAATCTAGTTATTTTTACATGTGCAACATTTTTACATTATGCAACATACTTTGTACATTTTTTCATTTCCTACCTCATCGTAGATATGTCGCATACATACGCATCATCGAAACATACACACTGAGATTCTCCAGTATACCAATAAAAAATTTAAGACTTGATGTTTTTTTAAAAATATTTTATTTGAGAATAATCTGTCTTGTAAATAATACATTAATATGTATATGCGCCATTAAATATGGTTCAATATTTGAAGATTATCATTAAACATTCTTATTCAACGTAATTACTAATTCAAGTTTCAATAATTTAAAGCTTGTAAATAAAGCTTTATTTGAAAGCTCGGTTTTTATAAATTTTCGTGATATAAAAACTTATTCCAATCCCTCGCATTCGCGACCGCGAAAAAAATCGATGCGGTGGCATAGATATCACTTCATGCTTCTTCCGTACTTAAGCTCGGTCATCGGTAGTCGCGAGTCTCTCGCAGAGTACGTGTTGCAGGTGGACAGGTGTACGTGCATATTATCTTTAGACACACCCCCGGAATGGTTCTTGGTGGGGGTGCCGAAGTGCAGGGAAGAGGGTGGGCGAGAATCGAATTCGATGGAGAAAGATTTCGAAAGAAAGAGGGCGAGATGGGCGCGGGATGAGAGAGCGGATCCTTCTTGGCAAGAAAGAAGTATGAATATGAGCAAGAAATTAGACGGGAAAAAAAGAATTGGTGGTTTGATAAAGAGAAAATGTTCTGATAAATAGATAAAAATACAAAATTCTTGAGAAAAGCGGTATCCCATACAGCACAGAACATTGCAGCAAGATTTCGGCAATATTGTTATGTTAGTACAATGTTACTGCAATGTTGCTGCAATTTCTGTGCTGTATGGGTATAGAAGACGGATCACAATGTGTGAGAGGAAAAAATACGAGATACAAAATAGATTTAAACAGGCGACTAGACAGATTACAAGCGTGAAAGAGGACTTGAAAAAGTAGGAAAATCTTCATAGATTTCAGGAAAATTTGCAATTTTGCTTACGAATTTGATTGGCAACTTCATCAATTAAAAGCGCGTTGCGATAGTGATATTATAACGCGACGGTATTAAGAGGCGCAAAAACCGATGAGAATGTGATCGGAAAGGAACTTAACGCGAGGAACAAAGAGGAGCGAGAAGAAGGCGATAAAGCGCGAGAGGGACGACGCCTTATCCGGAGCGAGGGAGCTTCGTAGCGAAATCGGGGTAGGATAAGAGAGCGCGGGGACGAGACGGCGGGATCTCGGGCCGCGGGGTACGGCGAAGGTGGGTTCCGGAGGAGTCGGCGAGCGAGAGGGTGAACCAGCAGCCGAGTGAGGACCAGAGGAGGCACTCGGCCGCGATATCGGTAGACGCGAGACGACGGTATCGCGGTGGGCGATGGAGGTGGCGAGGATGGTGACGGTGGTGGTGGCAGTGGTGGCGGCGGCGATACGACCGGGTGGTGGGGTTGATACTGACGGCGCGCTCGCGGGTAGGGCGTCGTAGGGGCAGCAGATCGAGCGCCGCGACGCCTCGACGCGCACAGTCGCGGCTCGAACGCCGTTCCCTGCGAACGTGTATTGTCCTCGCGGACCGTGCGCTCGTCCTCGGCGGCGCGAATGACATTCCGTTGGTGCTCGGCGATCACACGCGGTCTCCAGAGGTACATTCGGGACGAGAGAGAGATGGGACAATGACGTGAGCGCGATCGTGGTCCCGAGCCGCTCCGAAGAAGGCTCCTCGCCAGAGAAACATCCGAAGGGATCGATCGAGTTTTCGGAGCACGCAGAACCACGCACATGTTCGGTGCTGATGACTGGTGACGACCCATGCGCGCCGAAACAGTGCCTCGCGGCCTTCTCAGGGAGATGACCGGCAACGTTGACTGATCTTGTGATCCGATGATCGAGCGACTCCGATCGATGTCGGCGTTCAGAATTGTGTACGTGACGTTCTGAACGGTCGGACGTGCCGATTGGTGATCGGGAAACGGGACGAGACTGTAGACCGCTCTATTTACTCCGATTTTACTCCGGACGATACTTATCGTAATGAGTTGCGAGCACGTGTGTGATTTTCCGCAGTCTAGTCAGAGGTACGCGCAGTTTAATCGTATATTTAACATTTCATGCTAATACCAAAATAGAACTTAGAGCAGATTGTAGTGATCGTAGGTGCGTAAGTCGTTTCCGTATTAAAAAAATGATCACCCACGCGTTAATCGTTAGCATACACAGTAGCTAGAAATTAAGAACTCGTAATACAATAAGAGCCTCCTACGTAAATAAGCGAACATTTCATGCACGTCTCAATACGTCTGTGATTTCGATCGTAAAGAAGGAAGTTTTATGTCATTCACGCGATCATCAATATTTATCGTAAGCACGGGTGCTCGAAGTGACATTTAGAGGACAAGGAAAACAGACATTCGGCTTAGAGACCTGTCAGCATCTTTCCGATCGCATTTGTCTTTTAATTAGTGTCAGGGCTGAGAAATTGACGTTATGAGTTTGTGAGAATTCGAGTATAACGCGATATGTCACGAATGGCGGCGACTTGCGAGGCCCAGGAGAATTATTGAGGCCCCAGGAGGGAATGGATTTTCAGAGCGCAATGGACACCTTTGTAGAGGCATGGATGGCTGCTAACACGAAGACGGATCAAGTACAGGTAACTTTTTTCATTTTTGTTTCAGTCTGGACGATATGTTGTACATGAAAATTGTCAATCATGCATACGCATAATATTTTTTCTTAAACGAAGTTGGAAAAATATGTTATAAAATCTTAGAAAAATATATATACAAAAATAATATCAGGCTAAATAAATAGGGCTGGTGAGCCAAGCTGGTTGTTCGTGCTAGAGTATATTACAAAAAACCATGAATACATAAATTATTAACAAATATAAACGTTTCGACCTTTAATGTGGTCATCTTTAGTGTAACTAATCATAATAAAAATACGTACGGATTCAAAGTTATCGTACGCGTACAAAGATTAACATCTAATAGTTATATTTAGGTTGATTTTTTTAATCTACTGATTGTGAGCCAGAAGTTGTTCCTTTGAACAAAAATAATATTTCAAGAATTTATAAGAGTGTGAAAAGTACAGTATTATATTTCTTAAAAATTATATTCATTGAAAATACATGAAAGTACAATTTAAAAAAGAATATTTTTATTTTCTACGATAAATATAATAAAGAAAAAAAATAGAACAAAGTATTCTACAGTTTATATAGTTTAGTTTTTTCAGATAAACTCTTTATTAGTAGATTAAAGCGTGAGGCAAATCCTACGTAGGACCAACTTATCGATTAGAATAATTTAAAATCCTCTTTTATATGCCAAAAAGTCAAATGTAGAAATGTATTCGATATATGGGAGACGGATAAAAAATTATATAAAAATTATATGTATAGCTATCGAAAATATGTGACCTTAATTTGACAAGGAATATAAAATTCCGATAAAATGGTTTACGTCGTGGATTAGCGTGCCATCGTTTTCGGCGTTCGGTCTGCCGAACTTATAAAAATAACGCAGCGTCTATACTCGGTGTCAGCGAGTACGAGGGGCGAGAAGCAACCCCTTTCTGACATTACACAGCCAATTGGCCACCCTATCGCTTCTTGCGCCCCTCTCTCTCTTTCTCTCTCTGGACGCGCTTTCAGTCCGCTTAATTCCTCGTCATCAATTTGGCACATTCTTTCGCATCTCAAAGCGGCTGGCCACTCCACGTGTAACGCGCGATTATCCCAGTACCTAAAATAAATAAACAAGGCGTCGTTTCTACATCGCGCAATCGTTTAAGAGATAATAAACTGGGAACATTATGTAGAAAAATGCGAAAAATTCCAATAGGTTCGAACGGAAATCTTCATCTTTCTCGCACGTGAGTCTCCTTATCCTGGAATCTCACCTTTCGTGACGCGCATTGCTTCAAGTTCAAATAAAAAATATAGAGCAGGTACATTTATATATTTAGGCAAACATTCACGTAATCTATGCAACATCGAAAAGAAAAACACGTTACTTATCGGACGTATGATCTGCTTGGGAAGGAAATAATTATCCGTTTAAACGCAGCGCGGGTACTCGCTCTGCTCGGATTTAGATTCGATTCTCCGCATCAAAAATCGCGTACCAAATTCAGATTCGACGCGTATATCCGACGCTTCGCGATCTCACAACCTGAAAACCGAGGGCAACGTAGGGCGGGGGATAATCCTTGGCAAAGCCGCGGCTCGCGTGTGTGCCGTGCGGACGAACGCGCGTACGTTTACACGTGTATGTACGTATCGGGGGGTCACGGGTTCTGACCACGATACGGATGTGCCCCTGCCTTCTTCCTGTGCCACGACCATGTTCATGTTCTGGCATTCAACGGAATAAGACCGCATGTCTCCATTGACCGCTCGATCTCTCGATCCATAGCCGCCTTCGGCTCACCATGGCTGTCGAAAAATTAACGACAAAAAACGCTACGAATACGTTCGTAAAAAGCCGTTTACATAAATTGTCGTAGATAGATAAACTAAAAAATTATCGCGATAATGTAACGTGCTCCGTTTTACAATTAATTTCATGTTTCACTTCCCGTTTTGACCGTTACAAAAAATATTGGAACAAATAGACACGTTTTTGGAGATTGATAAATCATAAGTTTATTGCGAGAAATGATAATATTGGAATATATTAGACGTCATTTATTTTAGAAAATTGTCAATTTATCACACGTGCTTTATTATATATAATATGAATTATTTTATCAGAAGAGTTATATATTTCGTTTGTAAAATTATTATAATAAAGCACAAATAAAATCTTTTAAGAGGAAGGATATTCATCCATTTTATACGAAAGCATACGCACCTCGAGAGATGCATTATCCGTACAGGTAGATTTCAGAAAAGAAGTCAGAGAGACTGTGGATAATCTCATAATGCTGTCAATCCGAAATTCATAAAACTCTGCCTTCATGTCTGCGGCATTAACGCGTGAAAACTCATTTTGTTCGTGTGAAAACACAAGGACAATACACCAACCGGAATTACAGGACGTGTAAAAATTCTAAATTCAGTCTTCACAATTCGCATTATAGTCATTTAAATCACACCGTCAAAGGAGCAAACTAATATGCGTAAATAACAGCAATTGTAGTCGTAACAAAACGGCGTGGCGATTGCGAAACTCGAGCATAATGATCGCACACGAAAAGATAAATAAAAGGATAAGCGTTTCAAAGTTAATTAAACTTTCTGCCGCTATCGATATTATAGCTGGATCTATGACGCTTGATAAACGTTCAATAAACGTAATACAGATCTTGAACCGCGCGAACTCGCGATATTAAACGACAAAGGAAGTGAGAAAACGCCAGTGAGGAAAGAGAGAGCTCGCGATGTAAAATTTTGACGCTGCCGCAACGCACCTCCTGCATTCTGGTACTTGAAAACACGTCCTTGCAGCGCGTTGCACGCAGGACTGCCCGTGCACGCACGGGCCGCCACGTGTGTACTCGAAAGTGCGTCGTACGTATACGTGTGCGTGCACGAGGATACGTTTGAAACACGCATGGTCACGGTATTTGACCACCCCAGCTCCCGGAATGATTGTAATCCATCTATCCGGCCACCGAAGCCGATATATCAAACGCAGGTAGAGCTCGCGGTCCTCTCTCCATAGGCCTTTTACGTTGCCTTTTTATGCCGCAGACGCAATCTTTTGTTTCCTCGGTGAATATTTTGTGAGGAAAAATTGGTTACGGCGATGAGAACGCGTCTCGTGTCGGGTAACTTTATTAGATCGCGCGTCCTTATATCGTATTAATTTTTTTTTACAAAAATGAGTCGCAACAGCGACTACTCCACGAAGATTTGCATAAATAATTATACACAGAAAAAAAATGCTGTTTTTACATTTTTTTCTCAGTGTATGTTTTTAAAAGAGAGAGAAGGAGATTTCAGAAATCATGATATATTATATTCAGTTTGAAGCGTTCTAAAAAAAGTACTATATTTGTGTTTAAAAAAATTAATATTTTGTAAATATTTGGCTACGTAAACTTGAAATGCTTGAAATTTTAACTTTTAAAATTTTTCTGATGTTAATATTAAAGAATAGTTTATGTATATGGTCAATTGAGCTGTAATTTTGAAATACTTGTATTTTCGCTGCTTTCTCCAGCAAACCCTCGAAATCGGTGATCATTCCCGGTGCAAGATCCTATCTATTGCTTTCTAATCTTTAGCTGTACCATGTTTTGCACTTAGGAACGAGGTATCTGACACTACAGTCGGCAACAATTTACGTAACGCGATCGCAAACGCATCAATCCGCGGATTATCTGTCACAAAGAGGCAGCCAATTATCGCTCGGGGATATCGCCGGCTCGATATTTCGATAAGCATGATTAGAATGTTGCAGATTAGTATGGGTCGCGCCACATTTAATTCCGTTTCATGCGATGACCGCCGAAAGATAGCGAAATTATCACGCGCGCCGAAACAGATAGTGAATCGCTTAAAATTTTGTTAAGTAGATTTACCAATTGTTATTAGTGCACAACGCTGCATGTTATTATCGATGGAGATTAGAAGCTGGCGAGTGCTTTCCAATGTTCTATAAAGGTGTATCAGAAACAGCTTATCTCCATAATTGGAGTTTTTAACAATTACAAAACAATTATATCGTCATTATCCAGTTTCCAAAAAGTTTCATGAGGTTCACAATAGAGTATCCACTCTCTGATTTTGGAAGCTTTAGATAAATTTCCACTCCGCAGTCGAGAATTGGCCAATTATTAGGTTGCCTATGATTTTTTTATCAGAAATATCTACTGGATCAATAACGTCCATTTCCACCAATGTAGATTAACTTTAATCTTGGTTTAACTCATTCTTTATCTTTTTCTAGTTAAAATTAGAAAAAGATAAAGTAAGTCTTTTTCTAGGTAAAATTAGAAAAAGATAAAGAGTAAATTAAACCCCGAGATTAAAGTTAATCTACATTGGTGGAAATGGACGTTATTGATTCAGCAGATATTTCTGATGAAAAAATCATAGGCAATCTAACAATTGGCCAATTTTCGACTGTGGAGTTGAAATTTTTCTAAAGTTTCCAAAATCAGAAATGGACGTAAGAGACTCGAATCGCAAAAACTCCCAGAGGCGAATAATTTAAACTTTCTCTTTATTTCGAAGTTTCGATTTTTCTATCATGAAACAAAAGGCTTTGAAAGAATTTTGAATCGGTAGCTGTTAGAGTTAGTCCCTTTCAATTACTTCCACTTCGATTATTTCTGAAAATATACAACTGGAACGGACAGATCTCACATCCTGCGAGAATGTTGCGGAATATCGCTCACGCAGCGCGATTTTTCATGACGCGAGCGTTCGCGGTTTAATGCTGCATTCGAAGAATTAATAAAGACGAGCGGGACGAGCGCTCGATAATTTACGCGCGTCGAACGTCGTCGCAGAAACCACGACGAGACGAGAAGAAAGGATCCTCGTGCGAAGGGGCGAGAGAGCGTCGTGAATCTTCTCTCTTTCTCTCTTCTTTTTGTTTCGACGGGTAGAATTGGCCGCGCGAGGAACGATGCCGCTGACGTAAGATGTACGCCGAAAAGGACCACGCGTTCAATTGGCCAAACATTAAAGACTGTCATCGCGATTTGGACCTTACGTAAGCTCGTTTGGCGGCCGGACGATCCGGAGCGCGCGCCGTCGTCCCGTCGCGGTTAAACTCCGTCGAATTCCGTCAAGCTCGCTCGCGGGTCCACGAGGATCCTGTGCACGGTCAGCGATTAAGGTTATCGCATTAACGGGAAACACACCAGCAGGAAATGCCGTCGAGTGCGTATCTCCGTTACACCCGGTAGATAAGCTGATCCGTTGATAAACGCCTGCCGAACTGTCGTCGTCCGTGGTGCGGTGCGATATCGCGCTTCGCGGTTAATTATTTGCCATTTCATTTTTACTGTCGTCACGGTCCACCCGTGTACAGGACGCGGGAGGAAGGCACGGATTTTCGCGCGAATTCACGCTAGCTCGCCTAAAATTGGACGAGTCCATGCGGCATCCGTCGTCTTTCGCACCGACAATACGTTGGCGAGCAGTACGGCGGGTATAATTTCATTAAAAATTTTACAACTTCCACTCTTAAGGCCCATCTACATAAGTCGCAACACGCAAAATGCAGTTCGCAAACGCAGAGAAAATGCATTCGCATAAACAAATGAATGACATGCGAATTTGTAATTCTTTCCTTCGTAGTTCTTTTCTTTGCGTTTGCGAACTGCGTTTTGCGTGTTGCGACTTATGTGGATGGGCCTTTACTCAGTTTAAGCAATTATTCTTGTTAATATTTAATAAGGCGATAACTTGGAACAATGATATGACGCGAGACAATATTTCGGTAATTATTGCGACTGATATTATTACATGCTTTTCCATTCCTCTCTTCTGTCTCTTCATTCTCTCAATTTTGTTTATCTACTAAATATGCCAATCGCTTGTATCGGTCCATTTGGCAAACGTGGCTACCGTCGTCGTAATTAATTACCGCGCAATTAACCTGGCACCTGATAAGAAGCAATGTTTATCGCTTGGGCGAGCGAATTTTCGAAGGACCGTCTTTCTCGCGCCGAACATTTCTTTGGGCTAACGCCTTTGAACGCAATTCCCGATTTCATGGGAGACCAAGCGAATTTTCAACCGCGACGAAAGCCGGATCAATGAGCGAACCGAAATTCCTGATTTTACGACAACAACGTCGTAACCCCTCGCACGTCACAGCAGAGTTACCGCGATATCACTTGGGGCGTTAGCCGGATAAGCCGCTAACCCCATCCACCTGTTGCCCCTTCTTACACGCTCCCGCTTTCGGTCTCGCGTTCATCTTCATTCCTCGCGTGGAAACGAGCCGGGGACCCTCGCCGTCCTCTTTTGATCCACGTGGGCCCTCAGGGCCCGTCGCTCCGCTCGTCTCTCTTCCGTCAATGATGCCGGCCGGCTTTTATCTCTCTTTCTCGCTCTCTTCGGCACCTTCAGGCATCCCGCTTCTCCGCTCCCGTCTCCTTCTCCTCCTTCCTCCTCTTCATCATCATTTTCTTCTCGCTCGCTCCCGTTTCAGGCCCGGGTCTTCAGCGGTCTGACGTGTTTTTTGCGAGTGCATACCTCGAAGAGCTCCCGAAACAGTAGCTGGTACCCCGGTACAGTCCGGGCAAGCGAAAAAATCGCTGGTCGATCCTTTGCAGCCGATCGTTAGATCGATGAGAGAAGCGACGTATAAAGATATTAAAAACTAGATAGAAGAAGAAATATTTCTTTTTCTTTCGATCTGAATTCAATGATTATGTACACATTTTCGTTTTAATATCTCCTACGAGAGTAAGATACGCGAGCAAAGGATCTATTGTTGAGAAAAAGTAAAAAAAAACTGAAGCTGAATTGATTTGCGAGCTGATAGAATTAATTTACACAAATGTAACACGACTCTGAGTTTCGTGCGATCCGTTCGGTTAAGAACTGAGATTGTTTTCAAGGAGCAATTAATACGACGCTGGTCGTCGATTATTCAAGGTTGTCTCGTGGCGCGTGCGCGAGTGCCGGCTGATTAAATTTTATAATTTCGTGATTAAATAACGAGGCTAAGTATCCGCGAAAATCGCTGATTGCGAGCAAACACGAACGCGGCAGGAAGTCGCGAAGGGTTAAACGCCGCCTCGCATCTCGGCTCGTTCTGCCGCTTGACGCTCCGCGTATTCCACGGAGGCGTCATCGACGATCCAGTTTCCAGACGAAAATCATCGCTCCGCGGTGCATTTCGCACATCGGCGGCGGCGGCGGCGGCGGCGACGGCGGCGGTGGTGTAGGATTGTCGCATTCTGGGCCCAGTTGACCCCAGTTGACACCGTGGACGGCTTAGCCGTTAGTGTTAAGTTCAGTTCACTCATACATAAATCTAAGTCCGCGCTTATGCCTTAGCCTGGCTGCCGCTCGGAATTGAGCACGTGCTCAGATTTCATCGACGACGACGCTTAGATCATCCGGCTCGCTCGGCCCGACCGAAACGTCGTAGATTTGACCGCGTTTAGGCGACGCTCCCACCGTGAATTGCCGCCGAAGGCTTTTTTAATCGCTAGATTGCCTCCAATCGCGCATAGTTAATTCGCGCGTGAGCTGTCTTTCTTTTTCTTTTTAGAAACCTATTCTAGTCAATCGTTTGTCGCGAGCGCATTTTGGCAAAGATACAACATCAAGATTGTTTAGTTCGGATAAAAATTAATGTTGTCATGAAAATCTGTTTAAAGATTTTTAATTTATCAAAGTTAAGAAAATACGGATAATTGAGATACACGTACAACATTTACAATATTTTTTATACAAAAATTTTATTAAAAATTAATAGCAGCTACGTTTCTGTAGAAACTTTTATAGTAATCGCCGCTAAAAAAATGTCATGCGACCGTTAGGGGCATGATGTACCGGGGAATTTTGTCTTCAGAGATTAAGGACAGCAAAGGATTTATATTACCCCGCGGCGATTACCGCACTCTCGCTGGATTATACACAAACGAGCGATGAAATAAACATCACAATAATTTACATAACGTGCTCTTGTACGCAGAAAATATTTTCGCTGTGAAACTTTGCCGGGGACAATGTAGAAGCCGGGGAAGAACTTGTTGCCTGAGTAATAAGCGTAAAAATGTACAAATCATGCTTCCCGGTATTACACTTTCTTTCGCGTCCCCTCGGCACATAAAAAGATTCTCATATTTTATAATGTAGAGCTTATCGAATTTCTCTATATAATATTCTCACATCTTCTTTTAAATAGATGGGATCACCTTCCTCTATTTCTCCTTTTTGATAGAATAAATGTGTCGCATTCTAATGCGTACGACAATAGTTCTGTATATAGTCAATATCGTCCAGTATCGTATTTATTGCCCAAAATAAATTTTAAAAAATTGACATTCTCCCGCGATTACAGAGCCAAGCGTTGGCATTGACGCACAAGGCCTCGCCACCATCGAGACCAAGCAGCGTGTCCTCGTTACCGAGGAGCCCTCAGTCCCAGCAGTCTCAGCCGCAGAACGCATCTCAGCACCCGCCGGTGCATCCGCTGCAATCGCAGACACCTCTCAATACACCCCAGACGCCGTTCTCCGCGCACAACCAGCACCCAAAGCAAGAAATCAACGCCAGTCCCAAGCAGGAGGGCTTCGATCTCAGCAAAACCGCCTCCAGCACAGGTAAGTACCTTTTTTCCCCTTATATTTTATTATCTGCTTTTTACATAATTGCTTTTATTTTGACAAAATTTGAAGATCTTGTAAAATTGTTGAAAAATTATACTATGTTATTATATTATTGTGTAATATGTATAATATTACACTGTATAAAATTACTGCAAAATAAGATAAATTAATATTATTAAGTATATTTTAAATAGTTTTTATGATGATTTAAGAGTACTGTGAAATTATACAATGAAGAAAACCTATATAGTCATTCATTTTAAGCTTTTGTACCTCGCACAATCAAAGGTTCGCCCAATTTTTTCCGTTTCCTCATCGTCTTGTCCCTACGAGTGTATCTGTATACACACCCCATTACCTCGGGTTGCATCCCGGGTGTGACGGCTTGCGCAGGGTTCCCGCGGGCCGTAAATCGTCGATTTGCCGAGCGAATTAAGTCACCTTTTACGAGAGATCGGATCGTGCGAAAACAGCTTTAACGTCTTTACAACGCGTAACTCGGTCGGGATAACTCGGGTGACGGCGGCGAGGAAAATGCGGTAACGATGCACCGATGTCACGTCCATTAATGCACTCTACCGAACGGAAGCGGCATTAATCGCCGTCACCGTCTTGCGTCCGGTGAAGGCTGATATAGCTCTTGTGTAATAAATAAGAGAGCAAAGGGGAGAAAACGATACATTTAAAGTTTAAAGTTTAAAAAATTAGATTAAAATTAAATTCAATTAAATTAATTTTATATTCCTGACTTTAACTTTTTTTCTTTTTTATTTCATTCAAAGTTATGTAATATCGTTTGTTCAGATTAATAATATTCTTTTTAGAAAAAGGAAACATAGAGTAACAATTAATATAGCTTTACTTATGGAGTATTATCCCTAGTAGCACATGTTGGTTTTATACACGTTTTTTAAACGGTTATAAAATATTAGATACGTTTAGGAAACGTATATGAAACGTATATGAACCAACATGTGCTACCTGGGATAAGTCTTATAAAAGTAATCTGTAGACAATGATAGCGTTAGAATACTGCTATCATTTATCTACCCATCGCAGAAGATTGTCGCCCAATAACATTACACGAATAATACAAAGAGCCCGCTCGAAATGCTCTTATTTCACTCGCGACAATCCAGAAATTCAGTTGCCATGTTGCGTTATGAAGTCCGCTTCCGCTGAGAATGACGAAGACGTACGTACTCGATGGAAGTTGCGCGAGAGGGATCGTTAAAGCTCGTAAATGAGATAGACTATCGGCGGAATTTCCTTGATCCTCGATAATGCGGTGGAAATAATTTGCACGCGTCCGTTTGCAGTAAGAATTAAACGCTGTATAAATATACGGAGACAAATGCTTAACATTTTAATTTTAAATGATACGTAGAAAGTAAAAAATTCGTAGAAAGTAACAGCCAATGAAAGAATTAAATGACTATATGTGCAGCACGTTTATTCCTGCATTAAACATCCAACAGTAATCTATTAATTATATTTCCTAGAATCTAAAAATTACTGTTAAATTATCTCTCTCTCTTCACAAGTATCTCTAAGCGTTGAAGGAAATATATATGTGTGTGTGTTTGCACACATCTACTTAATTATATTTAATAATTCAAGTTATATATTATATATATTATATTATATATATAATATGATATAACTTGTTACATTTTTAAAAAATATTTTTTTAAATTTGGACTTCTTTTAAAAATGAGGCATTAACAGCTGGCATTTTATTTTTATATATTCTGTTTTCCGCAGAAAATAAATAAAGTCACTATAAAGCGGAGGAAACCAACCTCCTTATTCATATAAAATCGAAAAAGCGATCATAATTAAATGTTCGCTTAAATCTACCATTTACACTGTTGCGAGACTTGCCGTTAAATTTGTGCATTTCTCTACTTTCATCCCTTGCGTGGTTCTTTCACACGATATTGCTACAAAAAGGGATCTAAGGAAGAAAGAGAAGAAATTGCATCGTACATCATATTAAGTTGCCAAACTGCGTCCCCCTGCGATTCTTTTCTCGGGGTAACTTTTAGAGAGAAATCGGTTTAAGTGTTCTTAAGAGAGGGAGGGGTATTCTGTAGTTCGGCATTTCGAAGGTGTGCAGGAATGCAGGGAGCAAGAGTACATATTTGCTTTTCCAGCCCCGACCTATGCGAGGAGGAAAGGATGGCGCGATGCGATGGGGGATGCGGGTGGACAGAAGCACGCACTTCCTAAATCTACGGATTTTCAGGATCCTCCTTAAATCTCCGTGCGTCACAGTTAATCCTTCCCCTCCCCGTGCTCGTGGATCCTTTCTCAGTTCTTATCTCCACCTTCTCTTAGTCGAGGCTACAATTTTTTTAATTCTTCGAGTCTCCGAAAGCGCGACCCACTTATTTTTAACTGAGGCGATAAAACGCGCAATAAGATTTATAGGGGCAAGTGTAACATTGGTATAAATAAGTGACACTATTAAATCTTCAATATAATTTTTATTGCTGCGAATGCAATGACACTAAATTCTGAAAACCGGTTCACGATGACACAGGCAGGATATCGATTATACAATGCAATTTTCAATAACTGCACTTTTGATTTTATTAAAATTCTTTATATAAGAGGCTAGAAATAATTGCATTAAAAAAATAAGAGAGCTGACGTCGCTTTTTGTCAAGAAATGATTTCGCGTCGGCATGCATCAAAGATGAGCTGGAAAGATGAGATCGTTTGTCCCCTTTTAGTCCGCGAGCCGTAAGCGTCAGCTCGGAATTAGGATAATCGTCCGCGTGTGTTCCGTCCGGATTTACCTGGACGTCTATATGCGCGCATCCGTGTGCACGGACGGAGGGGCGGACGGCGACGAGGTGCAGCCAGAGGGGAGGATATTGTGACCCTTACGAACTAATCCGGATTAAATTCGAATCCCTGGCTATGCGGCTAGGCGACCTGCGAACATCCACCATGGCGTCTTGCGCCATACGATCGGGCTCGTTACGCCATTTAACCCTACGCGCTACTCCCTCCCGAGAGACCGGGCACCTTTTGTGGCGAGCTGCCTTTGAATTCCCACCATTTTCGCTCTCGTCAGCGGACAGAACGCTAAAGCTCCCGGATCATAAAAATTTTGATTTAGTAATCCCCAAACTTGCGATGCAAAACCCGATCAGAAAATATATTCTGGGAAAGACTTACAATGCGTATTTGACATACTCGCAAGTTCAAAAACGACGGCTTCGTATAAATGTAGCGTAGCTTAATTCAAACGTAACTATCCTCCGTTGCGTCCGCAAAAAACGGTTTTACAGATTGAAAAACCTCATTTATGCAGTTTTAGCTTGTTTTAATTTTCGGAAGTCGTTTTATTATTTATGAATAACCGGGGTAGCGAAGTATAAATAACGTTATAATGAGTGAGATAATATTTAACAAATTCATACATTTTTTACAGCATGAAACGAATTTACAAATTACGGGAATATTTCAGCATGAAGACGCGTTTGCAGAGGCTTACATTTTGTTTCTAAACACGCGTGCAGTAAATTATATATTTAACATTTAGAGGAATGTACTGAGAAGAAGAAAAGTATAAGAAAGCTTTTTAGAGTACGTTTATCAACGAAAACGCATCGATTAGTCAAACTGTTATAATAATATAGTGCATACGAATTGCAACATAAAAAACTGCTATCTTCCCTTATTTCTCTCTTATTTCAGGAATGATTCTCTTATAGGCCGCCCTGTATACGTTCTAGCTTTCAACCTGACCACGCGTTAAGCCAAAGGCAAAATCGATATCATAACTCGCGGAGAGCAATCGTGGACCATATTGCGAATGGATATTTCTCACATGTACGGAAGTGTGTGTGCGTATGCGTCTTTATTCCTACGCATCTTACATTCGAGTACTGCCCTACATTTAGCTTAGTCGAGCAAGTCCTTACGAGATATTACAAAATCTTACTCTTGCCGATACAAAGGCTACCGACAAAGTAAAACAGTTCTTACAATAAAAATGCTGCATTCACGTTGCATTCAAATTATAAATTACTTCTTTTTTGGAATTAGCAATTGCAAAATATATCTTATAATTTTTCTTAAATTTTGCTTCCTCATAGAGGAAGCTTTGTTTTCGTGAAAAAATTTTTTTTCAGTTTTTAATGCCAATGTGTTTAGAATGTTCTGAACGTCGAAAATTTATATTTCTACAAAATGTCCGTATGTGTGTGTGTATGTGTGTGCGGATTAGATGTCCGTGAACGCTGTAACTTCCGCAAATTTTGAGATATCGGGTTCGTTTTTTTTTAAACGAAAGAGAATTTTTTAAGGAAGATCTCTATTGAATTGTCCGATGATCGGTAACAGGGTTTTTTTGCGCTCATATTTATAAAATTTTTAATTTTTTCTAAATTTTTATTTTAGGCTCTCTTTCAATTTCTACTATTGAAACCCTACTTTTTTATTGTATATTCTTATAGCTTACTTCGAGAGCTTTTCAAAACACTATAATAAAGTATTTTTTCATTAAGTATTTTTCGAGTAATGAAGTGTGTACGTTCATATAAAATTGTAATCTTTAAACTTTCGTTGATTCACAAAGCTTCCTCTATGAGGAAGTCAAACGAAAAAAAAGGAGAAATAAATAAAAACTTCCTGATGAGAAAGCACTATGCAAATTCCTAATTTGCACACTTTTTGTTCTTACTTTCGTGGGATATATACAATATTTATCGTATGCACTTTTTATATTTAGCTTTTGTCTCCTAATTAATTCGGAGTACAATTTTTTTTGCAATTTTGAGCGGGTGCTACTATAATAAATGTCCTACTAAGCCTAATTTCGCGCGCGAAACAGGCTTTTGGTCATATTCGAGCACATAAGTATTAGTTGAGATATAATTTGAAAAATAGAAATCTCTATTCTGTAGTTCGTATTAGTACAATATAATGCTTAATTATTTCGTTAACTATTTGTCGTGACGCAGTCCGGATAATGAAGATTGTAATGTAATTGCGGACGCAACGAAGCTACAAGCCCCACTTAAAAATCACTTAAATCTCTTGAGTGTCTCAGTCGTGCATTATCCGTGATGTCATCGGCGTCTTAGACAATAGGCATGTCCCGTATAGCAACGTCCAGTTTTATCCTAATGATCTTTAATCTCGCAATTTCGATCATTAAAGCTACTGTCCCAAATTTTCTACGCACCATTTCCATTCTCCGCTGACAAACAAATATTCCCAAATATACATCGCAAATATTCGTTTTAAACGATACAGCGCAAGATATAGAAGATACTGATTGATCCAATAAAGCTCGATTGGACATCTTCAAATTCTGACCAAATTCCCATCCCTCTGACAATTTACCGAAGATCGATTTTATCACTTTTATCAAACGTAACGAAATTGATCGATAGGTCCGCACAAATCCTTGACCAATGTCAATACGATTTTAATGTCGATCGACGATGCACACGAAAATCGGCACTTTAAGCGGATAGGCAAAAAATAGGACGCCGGTTTTCAGGCACACCCTGTAGACAACGCTCCGAACTGTCGGTGGAGAACACATAGGATACGCCGAGAGTGAGGGAAGCGAGGTGAGGGCGACGAGGTGCAGGCGAGAGAGGGTGAAAAGGGGGTGGGTTAGGATTAGCTGAGTTGTGTGCGTTGGATTTTGGATTTGGACGGCGGGCGGCGCACACACGACCAATAATCCCGGATTAATCCCAGACTCACGTGTACGCGCGTACGCACACGGGCGCAATACGCGCGCGCGGGCGCATACGTGCAGGCCGGTCAAACTCGGTGACGCAAGTGCAAACGTGTGTATGTGTGCGTTGCACCCTCGTGCCTGACACACATACACACGCGCAGGGAAGAGAATGAGAGAGAGAGAACCGGGCAGGGGAGAGGGGGAGAGGGAGCGAGAGAGAACCAGACCGGAGCCACTAAAGGATTTGGCCACGCACACACATAGCGCGGCCCGCACACGTACGCGCGGCGCCCAAAGATAATCCCCACGAATACAGAGCCCGGATAATCCCCGTGCAGGGCCGCGTATACGGCCCGCTTTCTGTCCCGTATGCGTGCACACGTACGCGCTCACTCATACGCGCAACGTGGATGATGGCTCGTACAAAAGGGCGGTCGAGAGGCTGCCAGGGGGTGGCGGCGGCGGGAGGACTATGGCAGAGCACACAAGGTTTAGAGGCTAAGCGGCTCATCCCCCAGGAAGCTTTACATCCCGTCCTGATACGACGGGAATTCTACGAACGATTCGAAAGATATTGTGCCTGTGTGTTAGCATGTGCGTGTATATACGCGTACGCGTACGGGCGCGCCCGCGAGTAACGCTCGAGCTGCATCGGCGAGATATTGGTCGGCACGAAAGAGATCTGGAACAAGGCGCGCTTTGTCGCGCGAATGATGGACGAGGAAACGACGGGAAAACGCGGTGACGATGTCGGTCGACGGCGTTCGGTGAAACCGGTCCGCAGAGTTCCGCGTCAGAGACGAATCGCGAGGTAAGGCCCCGAGGTCACGGGAAAAATTGCCGATTTATCGGAGTTCGCTCGCCGAACCTTTTTGTGTTTCCGAATAAGCCTGCTACCCCTACAGCACAAAAATTGCGGCAACATTGCTGCAACATTTCGGCAATATTTAATGTTACTGCAATGTTGTTGCAATGTTGCTGCAATTTTTGTGCTATAGGGGTACTTGTGCTCGTGCTGTTCTTCGATCTTTAACTGATAAATATTATATATACTAACACAAAAGCGATCGTAATAATTTGGACGATAGAGGATAATATCGATCGGCACTGTCTGTGGCTAAGCAATTACGATCTCTGGTTTTCTTTAGGGAAACCAGCTATTAGCAAAGCACTGCGACTTGAAATGCAAATAGATTTTCTTCAGTGCGCGCTATTTCAAATACGATAAACGTTAGAGCGAATATAAATGATGATACAAGTTAAAAAGACACAAGGGAATTGTCGTGACGAGTTACGGTTCGGTTTTAATGTTCATAACGTTAGAAGCATGAACCTTACAGGAACCTTTCGCGAGATAATTTATTCGGTGTACTTCTGTTTTTCTTTCATTCGCATGCTACATGCCTGCGGAAATATTTTATCTTAAAAATTCGGAACGCATATGGCGCTTCACGCGATCTTCAACCGGTATTCCCCCTCGTGGGAGAAAAATTCCGAAAGGTACGGAGGGGTCGTCGGTCTATGACCATAATCTTAATCCCGGATTAAGCGATGCGGGGATTTGTATAATCCCGCTATTTTGTCTCCGCGGCGCACCTTGGGATTAAAGAGTCTAAAACCTCGCGGCGTCTCCGGCGATAAATCTGCGGATTGTGACCTTGGATTACGTAATGCCGAATACGCCGTAATAAATGATTCATAAAAAAGATTTAATGTCTTCGCCGTGTGTCACCTGACTTTTCAGCCTTTTCCGCCCGGACCCCGGGGTCCTTGTATAATAAAGATACAGTGGGATTTCGGGATTGCGGCGCTTTATCACCGCCGAGTAATATCAAGGTCCGCTGGCTTTGAGCCTTTTGCAGTACTATTAACAAAACTCTGATTATCGCCGCTGCCGCTGTCGCTTAATCCCGGATTATACGTACAACGCTACAGCGGCAAATAAATTATATGTAACGACAAGCCGAAAATTCGCGTTGAACATAGAAATAACGGCCGGTTACGTCGAGAATTCAGGATTAACGGTTCTCGTATCAATGAGACCGCCGCGAAACGACATTAATTAATAATCCTCTGCTTTGAAAGAGGAGCATTTGAAATTTTCAAGCGAAGATATTTTTCGGGAAAGCTCTGTTATTAACATCGCATGTGCACCGAAATTTTATATGCATTTTATTACGCGTAGGTACATCGATAACAGCATATTGCGAATAATTGCTGAGGAGTAATTATCTTGAGAAAAATCATTTTCTTAAAAAAAATCTGCTTTTATCCTTAAGAAGAAATCTGACTTGTGATAGACATTTTTAGACTCTTGAAATTGATCCATGCGTAGGTCTGATTTTCTCGTTTATTCGTGCTCTCCTTCACAATATCATCATTTCACGACGACATTATCTGGAAACGGAATTAGATCAAACGATCGCACGTGTGCGCGCGGTAAATTCGGTCTTCTCTTCGGGCTCGTCCTTCGAATAAAGGGGATTATCATGTCTCGCGACCCCGCCGACGTTTATCCCCTTGATCGGGATAGAAACTTCCCAGGAGATTATTGCAGCGAGTTTCGTGGGCCAGGATAGCAGGAGGTATCGAGGAGGATCACAGCCACGTGTAGATCCTTTGTGCGTGCCATCGAAGAAGCGGCGTTAGCCTGTTGCTCTACGTGCGAGGACACGAAAGAAGGAGGCACACACGTGACTCCTCGGGTTTCTCCTCGCTCAAGGACGCGCCGTCGAGTTCCGTCGCGTGAGGATTCTACATTAGGTGCGGGATCACACTCTCGGATCGAGCCGCGTTATCCCGCGCAAGGGAATTGGGATAAGGAGCCGAGGCGGCAATCAGGCTCGCAGGAGGTGCGAAAGTACAGCTGCTGTGCTCGCGACGCGAGATATGAAGGCCTGTTACTCGCGGATTTTTGGGCTTCCCGGTTTTCCAGACTCCTAAAACGGCGGCCGCGAGCCCCCGGGTCCTCCTTTGGCGAGATCCTGCGTTCCTGTTGCTCAAGGGTCATCCACTACCCTTTTTTACCTTCCTAAACGCCCGTCCGTTCTCTTATCGACCGCTTGCATTGCTGCGCTAAGTCGTTGCTGCAGATATCGCTTTTTATAACAATAATAATAATGCCATTTTGTTACCGCGATATTTATTTTATTTTTACATAAATTTATTGTACGAAGATTACTGGTAACTACAAATGTGTTGATTTAAAACAAGTTATAACAAAAATGTTAAATTTCATTAATATATATATATATAAATCATAAAGTAATGCTGAATCATAAAATATATTTTTATTGAAGAACAGGAAAGCAAAAGAGTTTATAATAGCGATAACTTATAGTCGCAAAAACTCGTAAAATGCGCTTTTTTGATGTGACTGCACACATAAAAATATAGATGATGCATTGAGAATTAAAATATTTATGACACATTAAAAATATTAAAAAACAAATAATTTTCTTTTTACATACAACAGTAAGGTAAATGTCCCAATTAGTGACGTAGTAACCTCATCGTAATAATAAATTAATAAATGAATAATGTACATGTTAAAGAAAGTATACAAAATTGATTTTGTTAGAAAGCTTGAACATTTGGGATTCTAATTGTGTTATCTTTTTTTTATTTATGGACAAATTTTAATTTGTTTATAATATTTTCTTAAAAGTAGCTGAAGTACCATTTAATGACATGTCAGTTTGGTTCTGTCCCAATTTATAACATATGCATGCCTCTATTACTGACAGGCGACGAACATATAAACGTTCTTATTACTGACAGGAGGTGAATATACAAATGTCCCTATTGCTGACAGAAGCTATATATTAACTTTCTTAATTACTGATTATATATTACTATTTTTATAAAAAACATTAAACACATTTAATTATACTGGATCATGCCTAAATCACCGGCATCACCAGGTAGTCACGCTTTAAGGAGCCTCCCCCTCTCGTGACAGTTCTCTTTCCAGAACAGTAATAGTTATTCGGATATCAAAAATTGGTACAGAATTATATGAGTGTCTCTATTACTGACTTCAAATTATTGAAAGCACAACTGTATAGATCCAACAAACAGACATCTCGAATCAGCTGTCACTTTCTAAGATGACGGAGAGCAACTGCGTTCAGACTGTCGCCGTCAGAGTACCCTTGCAATTATGATGTTTTAACATTCCTTACGGCTTTTAATTTTATTCGAAATGTATTGTAACCGAATATAAATAAAATTTAGAGTCTGAATACATGTTTAGAATAAATATTGAATCCGTATTAGCTGATTTATTAAAGAAAACGAGTGCGATTGTCATAAATTGGGACACTGTCAACAATTGGGACATTTACCTTACGCAAAGTATTATTTTCAATATTTATTTTTATTTCTGAGAATTTCGAAATTATAGATTTTCACAATTGGATAAATTTAGACAAACAAAAATATTTTTAAATATAAATGAGAATAGGCCAAATGTCAACCGCGGATTTTGGTGTGTAATAATAATTTTTATGAATTCCTTGTTCATGCGAACTGCGCGCCACATATTCGTCGGTCTTGAAACACAATCCTTACATGAAGCCGGAATTAATTCACATGTTCAATTGACGAGCAATTTATTAATTTTGATGCTAACAAGCATCTATAAGATCCCCCTTTCCCGAAAAAACTGTAAAGAAATTATTGCGAAAAATAACACCTCAATCAGGATTCGAGCCGATAATAAAAATATTTTTATTGTTAAAAAATTTATTTCTTCTTTTTATTTATTTATAGTTTAGCTATATTTATGCTTACATGGTCATAAGTATTTCAATCTCTACCGGTTCACAAACAAATATTCAGTTTTTTTATTTTCTTCAAAATAGCATATTGCGTAACCGTACGAATATTGCAACTATTCGTTTGCCATTTTTATCTAGAGAAATGCTCTGCTTGTTTTTCGTAATCCATAATTGATGGATTAACCCATTAAACTAAACTTACAAATCCATCTCGTAATTACGATGCATGCATGAAATATTATTTACGAAATAACATAATCTCATAAATTTGAAATCTAAAAAAAAAAACATTTGCGCGTGCATTTTAACAAATAGACGACAGTACTTTCTACCAAATGTATAAAATATATAAATCTTGTGATACATAAAATTCTAATCCAGATTAATCGGTTGACAGACGTGAAATGCGAGTCAGAAATCCTTGGGATAATCCTAAATCGCGATTAAACTCATATTTCATCGAATCGAGTGAAGTGTCTGTCACTCCCGACTTTAATTAACAATTCTCAATCGTGACACACAGTGCGACTTATTTCTTTCTATCATCCAAGTATACATCCCGTTGACCCGATTACCCCTACCGTCTCTTTTCTCATCAGCCTCCGCTCGGGCTGCCGCGCGATCGATGCCTGATAATTTATAGGCCTAATAGACGTCTCTCGTACCAGGAGCGCATATCCCAGCGCCGAGTAGCCACGTGCCGGTTCTTGGCTTCGTCGTGGAACCGCCTATTCGGTCGGCGACTCTGCTCGGCTCTATCTTTGCCGAAAAATATGCAAATGAGGTCCTTTGTCCGATACCTGTCGCCTTATTTTCGCTGACCGGACAGCAGGAGCGACAGGAAGGTGTCTCGCATCCTGTCCCGGACCCTCGAAATGCCCCGTGACCCAAATAAGGGCTTTTGTAGGACCCCGGCGACCAGGAGAGCAGGACGCCAGGACGTGGCATTCTTACGCATGTGCCGCGCACGCACCCTTTCGGCTCCCCCCTCGTTCTCTCATTCTCCCTCTCGTATCGACGCGCCTCTTCGTTCTTCCCCGCCGGCTTTGCATCCGCTTCGTTCGGCTTACCCCCGTCCCGCTCTTTCTCTCTATCTCCCTCTGCCAGCCGTCCGAATTGTGACTCCCGAAGGACCGCGGAATCCAGCAGGGTGCGTATGCTACCCTGCTAGTTGTTTACGCACGAGAGTCGTGAAAAAAATCCTAGCAACCGGTGGCTGATGGGAGGAGGGGGATAATACGTGGATGAACCTGCGCAATTAGCGGTACAGAGTCGCTGTGGCTTTTATTTGAGAGATCACACAGTTTTATAATCCAGCATCTAAACTCAGGACTCATAGATCTCTCAAGTTAACTTTTGTTTCATTTTGTCTTTGTACAATTTCTTTTTCTTGCCCTTTTCTTCTTTAAAATTATAAATTGAATCGTTTCACCACGGTAACGTAAAAAGTATAAATATACGTAGCTATAAGAACGACAAATCTAGTGCCTCGATGTCAGCTGTCTTAATTATGTCTCCATTCTTGTTTGTCGTTCGAGTTCCATTCGGGATCTCTGCGTTATCATCTCGGCCTAATTGTTTTACAAGGCAAATCGAATAAGTGATGTTCGACTTCTGTGAAGGCAAAAATGGAGGGCAATGCGGTTAATGCGAGAATGATGTATTATATCGTGCAAGTAAAAAATAAGCTAGTCCAATTGCGAGTTGTTGTCGTCAATGGGTTACCATGCATTGCATTTCAATGTAAAGATTTGAGTCACTTAGAAAGGTTTTCTGGTAAACATGACAGAAATCGACGTATCTTTTTGCCTCAGATACGAATTAGGTTTTGCGAAAAACCTAAAAAACAAACGAATTTTCGTAATGGTGCGTTTATTGATGAATGTATGAATATAATAAATGTATATAATGATATGTAATTACAAATTAGGAAATAAAAATAATAGACGATAACAGCCTTTTTTTTAAAGAATAACTAACAGTAAGACATTACTACATATCTGAATTAATAAATATATGCAAGCGCATTTATTGGTACGCATGAAATTCATTATTGATGGCAAATTAATTGCCACGTTTCTATCTTTCGAGTAAGCCCAACGTAAGCAATCCGCTGGATTATATAATCCCGTCATTTAGGACTTAGACTTACTAATCCTCAAAGCGGCCTCGCCAAACAAAACGCCAGGGTTATATAATCTCGGAGATTGGTTAATTCATTATGGATTACAATGGAGACAGTTTGAAACGCAACGTAAACGTAAATGAACGTATTTTAATATGTTAAGCAATATTTTTACAAGCACAAATTATTATTTGTTAGCTTCATACGTCCAGTTATGTTTTTATAATGTGCATGTTGAAATGTTATGAAATTAAAAAACCAATATGAAACGTCTCAAACTAATATATATAATTAATAAATTAATAAATACGCAACGAAGAGAGAATATGTAAATTATATCTGTCAAAATCTACCGACTGATATTTGATAAAGTTCATTAATATAAAAATTTTTAATTAGATAATGAAAAAAAGAGCATTCTAAAATTAAAATAAAGGCATCTGTAAAAAATTAAAGACTATTTTTTGATGAAAAACGTTTTTTTTCTATATCGATATTTGCTTTAATTGCACTCGAAACAAAAAGCGAAAAATGAGAAGGCGATAAAGATGCGTAAATCAGATGCATAATGCGTGTCGGCTCCTCACTCTTTCTGAAAACCTCGGACAAACTTATACCTCCAGTACCAAAAATGAAATCCTGATCATTGTAACGAAGTCATCGAGAATCCCAACGCCATTCAGTCGGACGGTATTAGACAAATAATAGCATTGTCGACGATGCTCTCCTGGTCCCTCGGTAAACAACCCTTCATTTATCGAAGAACCGATCACTTAATGTTAATCTTTTTAAAAGGAGAATTCCCCTCTATCTTAGAAGAAAGGTACAGCCACTTTCTTTTATCCTTTGAAAGTATGACGCTTCGAAAATATGATGCGAATTTTCTCCCTCCGATAAGAATTAAATTATGGATTTCATTTCTTGTGCTTATATGAAATGATATTCTTAAATGAATAGAGAAGCATTATAAATGTACGTATAGATATTTTATATGTGTATATGTATATATACATGTATATATATATATATATATATATGTATATATATATATACATATAAAATATGTACGTACATATATTTTATACATATTTTATATATATATTCATATATGAAATATGTATATATATATATATATATATTTCATATATATATATATAAGAGGTTGAGAGAGAGAGATATTAGAAGATATGACATAAAACGTTAGAAATTAGAACTGGATTTTTTATTTCGGATTTTTCGCGGATCTACAGAAGTTACAAAAGAGTAAATTTATCATTATGGTTTGGGAAAATGTGGTTAACGCGCAACTCATATGCATCTTAAAGGATAATATAAATAAAATTAAACAATTAATATTTTTATTTTATTATAAATTAATATATCGTCTCTTTAATCAGTTATATAAAAAAGAAAATATAGAAGTATTCATGATTTTTCTTTGAATATGTTCTATACGAATGTTTATAAGTATTTATTTCGATATCCCTGTTTTATTCTGGATATAAAGTTTTAACGCCGCTATATGAGTGACGTCGCTTGACAATGCACGAATTTTTAAGACACTTCAACATTTCTTCCTGTTATTTGTCTTCTGTCTACGACGATGCCTATATCTCCTCCCTATTCGCGTGCAGGCGTGCTATTTTAAATATTGAACTCTCTAGTACGCACTTGTCAGTGTTCCACCAAACGAGCAGTCAACCCCGAATGTTTCTTTGACACCCCCGTCGCAACACGTCGTTTCCTTCCCGGTCCTTTCCCCGTGTTATGCTCCCCTGGCACGGAGAGGTCACACGATGGCCTTACCCACATTCTCATGGGATATCGTGGGGAGCCGATAGGGATGATGACCCGCCATCATCCAGCAACAGGCACGCGGATGGGAGACGACGAAATCCCGGCTATGCGTAGGCAAGCAAAGCCGCGGACGATTTTGAGTGGATATACAGTTAGAGCGATACCAGGGCGGCAGGATACGGAGGATCCTTCGGCAGGATCCTTCGAGAGCGGTCGACGCGCGTCGCACGCGCGAACGGGCTGGAAAACTTACGTCATAGTGCCCTGGTGGCAAAACCTCCGGTAAATCTAGACAAATCCGTCGAACGGAAGTGAAGGAACTCGCTAATCTGGAGCGTCGGTCAGATATTGCAGACGCCGTCTCTTTCGCGCCAGGACAAGTAAACGTGATCTTGAGTGGTCTGCAACATCGCGCGACGTAGGGATGATGTTAAAATATGATATGATCCTTTTTATTATTACACTGTAATATTTCACGCTGTTTGCGAAACAGTGCTACATCATGCAATCCCATAAATCCTCGAGCGTTTTTGGGAAAGAATTAATTACACACGCGAGGCTGCGGCCGATATTAATCCGCGGCCTGCGTCGATCAATCCGGGAAGAATATATCGCGCGTAAAGTACGTAGTTTTGCAAGATCTGAGAGCAACTATTTGTGAGAGCATTTATATATATATATATATATATATATATATATATATATATATAAAATTGAATGGAAAATCTGGTTGCGAGAAAAGCGATCGATTACAGTTTCTATCAGTGCTGTTTCATTTTATTTGGATGTGAAAGTCAAGTTTGATCCTTCGACGCTCTCAGCGACGTAATCCTTCCATTAAGAAATCTCTCTCTGCGTCTCTCGTTGCGAAATTGCGTTTCACTCGGTCGATACGTAAACCGGCGAATACTTAGAACCAGGATGATCCCTTGGGTGATCCTGCCATTTAGGAACAAAGGCGCGAACAGGCGTCAATGCGTAATCATGAGCTCCTGATATGAAAACGCCCTAAACTCCGTCTAAATCTGGGATCAGCGAGGTCTCGCCGGTAGTTATCCCGGCGCGCGTTTCTTCCGCTAAGACACCACGATTCGTCGTCTACCCTATAAGATCCTGGTACAAAAAGCCCTTCGAATTCAACGGAAATCTCGGGAGCGACCGGCGATCCTGCGGCGCGTAGTACAAACTTTCGATTCCTTTTATGCTTCCCTGCTGACTTAAGGACTCGAGTATCCTTAGAAAGCTCGCTAGAAAATCTCGATGTCCTTTTCTACCGCTTCCGTCGCGTATTCAAACGATCGTAGGGAGGACTCGGTGTATTCTTTCAGAAATTCGAATCGCGCATCGGCGATGACGGAGGATTCATTAATCAGGGATCCTTGTATCGTTTGCGGCCAGGCTTCGCCGTCTCGTCGGCTAACTTTGATCTTTAACTAATTCTTCATCTGCTTCCGGGATAAAAATTAAACGATGGCAAAGAGTAAGACGAACTGCCGGTTACAGCTAATTGACCTTGGTGAAAGTAGCCATTAATTTTTATCGCGGGCTCGATAAACTCGACGCCAGTAATCGCGCGCGCCTCGGAAAGGCGCCATCGTTGTCGTCGTCGTCGTCGTCGTTTGCAAATAAGTCAACTCTTCCTCGAATTAATCCCCGATCCTGGAGGTAGCTCGAAATAATCCGAGATTAAAGCTCGCGCGATGGGCTGCGAGCGATGGCGGCGTTGAAAGAGAAGCGCGCGTAAGCAAACTCGGGTCGAGCAAGAGCGACGGGAGAAAGGAACTTGGGCGCAAAAAAGGACGGAACATGATCTTAATTCCGTCGAATGGGGACCGTCACAAATCTCGATCTTCCTGCTTAGCCGTCGTAGCCGGTCGAATAAAGGGACAGGCCCGTGTCGTAGGGAGGGGCAGAGAAGGAGGGACGGGAAATAATTTCACTTGGTCGAACTGGTTAAGATTCATAATTTATGATCTTGGCAATAATCCGCGGCCGGATGGAAAAGCGCGGAGAAGAGTGAGAAGAGGGTGATACCGGGCAGGGGGGAGAAACGCGCGAGAAGGGGCGAGAAAGTATATGCGAATGAAAAAAAAAAGAGAGCGGTAGGTAGGACTTATCCTTTGATCCAGGATTTATTTAACTACGGTCCCAGCCCGGGCTTATCCCGGGGGAGGTTTTAACCATCAAGGGGGCACGCTATTGATTTTTAGCTCGAGGGGGATTAAAAGCGCACTTTCGTAACACTATACCGTCGCGCACACGGACAACGCCGTATCGCGGTGTGCTATTGTCATCGATTGGCGTGTCGAATGTGTGGAGAACGCGCGCGCGAGTTGAATTAATTTCGCGCTCTTTGCCGCGAGAACCAAATCGAGATCGGCAGGAAGAGATTTTTCTCGTCCTTGGCGGGCGTAGCCGCGATAACGCGATCCGCTGCTCGTTGTAACGTTCGAAACGCGGCTGGCGCCGGTTCGACGGTAGAATTTCGCTTGTCAAAGTTCTCCCAAATCTTCGCCATTATATATTTGCTGCACTTGTGATTTTACGCCGCGTTATCGCATCTAGTCCTTCATCGCGTTATCGGATCCGTGAACGTAATTTTTGTTTGCCTTGATGATTCTGAAGCGTGAGTTATAAAAGTTTTGTGGGGTTTTACGAATAAACTGGCGCCGCATTTAATACAGAAAGATACGCAACGCATGCGATTTAATCGTTAAATACCAGATTCGTTCGCTTTATAGCATTCGGAGCATTCTGCTATTGATGATAGCGTGGTATTAGAAAAGTTTACGTTCGGAATACAATGATAGAGGAAATATAAAATAAATTACAATTATTCAAAAAGACATGTTATTTCTGTATAAAATTTTATTGTGCTTCAAAGTATGAGATCCATACGACTTTAAGACAAGTTTCTTGTGTGTACACTGAAAGAAAAATTCTTGGTAAACTTGTGAGATGCATTTAGTGTACTTTCTTTTGAAGTATTTGATTATTATTACAGATTATAATAATAATAATAACAAAACATTTTGTAATAATTATAAACATTTGTAATAATTGCATAGGACCACAAAAAGAAATTTGTGAAAATCATCAGAGTAGGTGATTCTTATAGATTTTGGGTCGCAAAAAACAATGCCGCTGGCCAAATTGCTCTATCACGTCACAATTTTGAGTTAATTGCAGTTAAAGTTGCAAAAAGGGCTGTTTTAGTGAATTTTGGCATATTATAACTACAGTATGTGACATGTTGGAGAAGTTTTATTACAATCAAAATTAAGCACATTGTTAAGACTTTTAACCCTTAAAAGGAATTTGTTGTGTCGGTTATGGTTAAAAATTTTAAGTGATTTAATACATTTCTTTGCAATTTACAAAAAACTTAGACGCGGTGGACAAAAACGGCCAACGGATTCGACTTCAGCGACCCAAAATACGTATAGTACACGTGGTTTAGTTTGTGTCAATTAAAAAAAATGTGTGGTCCTGTGTTATAAAAGAGCAAATTTTGTTCAGTTGAGCCAACTAAATTATGTAATACATATTGTACGTTTAGTTGAAACTATTTCACCAAGGTGCTTGGTAACATTAACCATGCCTGGATTTTTATACCAAGCCTTTCTTTCAGTGTATTGTATTTGAAATTATTTATGCTGCCATAAAGCGTTATAAATTGAAATTTTAATATACTTGGCTCTCTGGTAGAGCACTTTGAGCTAAAAACACCCGTAAGAAGACGAAGCGCGATCTGCGAAATCGGCGATCACGATCGACCGTGACTCGATCGCGCTATTGTAGCTGAAGTATAACGAAATAATCCGCATGCACGTGCCCTTCCACGACGGGATGAGTAATCCCCCCGATAAGGGGAAAATCTGTTGTGCCGCTGGTCGCAAGAAATGATCCGTTACCCGTCATCCTTGTCGATCTTCTTCCTCCGGTTCCCCTCCTGAGCGCGCGTTATCGAGACGACGTGATTCCTCGCGCGCCATAACGAACGGACGCGTTACAGGGATCAAAGTGCAACGAACTGCCGACGACGCGATGCCTGGAAATCCGAAAGTCGACGATGCAACGATGCCGTACCCCGCGCGCGGGGGTTGATAAAAAAAGCCGCGGCTTACGCGCGAGAGGCACGCATGTACCGCGCCGGAGAGCCGATCGACGGCTTTAGAGGGAATACACGTCGGTTATCTTCACGGGTCAGCGCCCACGGGTGCCGGCTTAATCTTCGGCCGCGGCCAAGGAAGAAGAAGACGAAGGAGGAGAGACGCCGCAGAGAGAAGGGTCGGCACTTATCTTTATCCGGCGCTCTAACGACCGTGCGAGGAGTGTCGCTCGCTATCGTCGGCTCTCCTACGAGCCGATTCGAAGCGACGACGGATGATTAGCGCGCGCACGTTTTAATCGCCGATAAGGGAACGAGCGATTTTCCTCTCGGGGATTTTTTTCTCACGCGATTCTTTCTCGCCCGTCTCGCGGTACTTCTCGGCCCGTGTAAATCGCGCGGCTGCGCCCCGAAAGTGCTGCAGAAATGCGGACGGTGACGCGACAATGGAGAAACGTCGAAAATAAGGGCGTGTAATTAACGTAGCACCGGCGTTTCTGCGTAACAGCAGGAGTATCGAATTGATTTACGTTGAGATGTTAGTTAAGATGCAATAATCGTACGTCTCAGTTACGAGAAATATACGTTACAGCTGCTCCCCCGTTAGCGTACTACAAAATATCACCACACGAGTAATCTTGTAAATCATAAGAATGCGGCAGCTGGGACAGATGTAATTTGCGCACAATTGAAAGAGCAAGTGGATGCAACATTTGCAATGATTTAAGTTTATCTGCTTTAAATTTCAATTGATGCGCGTGATCACTGTAATGTGATTTAATATTCCATATAGAGACGTTCCTCCGCCATGGATTAAGTCCATTAAATACTATCGCCCCATTAATTTGATAGCACTGTGCAATACGATTGGAAATTATAATTAAGCCGTGAACCCTTTTCTATTTTTTTAAAGCAGTTTACGCTGAAAACGAGAAGGACGTGCGTATCTCTCTCTCTCTCTCTCGTGCTTCTATTTGCCTCTGCAGCCATTGTTGATGATTCTGCACGATTTTATCCGGCGTTAACATTTTCGTAACGTTTTCCATAAATGAAAAGAGTTTCGCTTTTCCGAACGCACAAGATTACCTCTCAACAGGAGCGAATCGTCCCCTCCCGTCGTCCGCTAGCGAAACGACGCGGGTGCGTCCCCCGCCCCCTCTCCCCAACCCCCTGCGCGAAATTAATCGCGGCAGTCTATTATACAAATATGCCCGTGCTGTATGTGTTTTTGCGCTAACGCTTCTAATGATTAAAACGAAACGCGCGGCGCCTGAAATAACGATCAGGTGCAACCGGCCGAATCGTTGCCGGCTAGCCGGGCTGTTGCGTGCGTCCCTGCGAGCACGAGCTGTGTAAATCGTATTAGGGATTATTGCACGATCAAAAATATCCCCCGTAGGATAATCCCCGAAGGTGGCGGCGATGTGTTGGTGGCATTAACTCCGACGTGTTATATCGCGATGCGTGTAGGTATACGGCGATCCCACCGACCTCACCTTTCCTCTCGCTCCGCCACCCTCGTCACCCTCTCCTCGTCTCTCTTTCTCTTCATACGTGTCTCCCATTCTCCCGCTCTCTCCCTCTTTCTCCTGTATGTTGCCGCGCGAAAGTGTACGTGTACATGTGCTCGAAACCGTGTGCGTTCGCTCGCCGGCCTCCGCGAAAATCCACGCCTCTGCATCCTGCTTTCGATTTATCTTTCTCCTCTTTCAGACTCGGGGCAGGTGATGTCGCCGGGAGGTGCTTCCCAGTCGACTGGCAATAATCATTAAAACATCGAGAATGGCTATGCGACGCGACAAATAACTCGAATAATCTATTTGCAGCATTGCTGCCGATAAGTGCGCTGCGAGTCGAAATAGTGGCATAAATCAGATAAATTAAAGTTGTGTCTAATTATTCTGGCGTGACACGTGGAATTTTAGTTTACTGTGCTTACAATAAAGCATCTGACTTTTACATCAGATATTTTTATAAGCCGGTTAAATATGATTTATGTGCCACCGTACCGACCGCGGTTCGAAAAGAGTAGAGCGGCCAATTATATTTATACTATTATTGAAATTACTTTATTAGAGGTATATAACAATAATTAAACGATATATATTTGCTAATATTGCACGATTCATGTGGCTAATTATGAACATGCACGTTATTTTAATTATAACAAAATTGCAATTATCATATTTAATTCTTAAAGTATCTTTAAATACTTCCGATATAGTTTACATTTTCAAAGAACAAAGCGCAGATTAAATAATTAATATCACGAGCTAATGACGAGTTAATCTCGACGAGCAAATCATGTAATAAGCTGAATAAGCGAACAGAACGTTTATTGTCGATTAACGCAAGTCGCTTTTGCAGTTTTAAGAATACGATATCGTGCAATACGTTGTCAAAATATATAAGAAGAGTAAAGAAGTTACACGGCAAAGGGAGGTTTCTCGTAAGCCGAATTGTCGAATTGGCTCCCTTTTTAATTATCCCGGCGAGGATCATAGGGATGAAGCCGCGCGACTCGCTGGACCCCATTGTGCATTCATAATAGCCGGCAGAGAGAGCCTTAATGTTCTAAGGCTCTTATAAATATAAATATAAGGCGGCGTCTCGCAAGGAGCGTCTTCGTGTTGTGCACCGACGGCGGCCACGCCGTAAGTCGTCGCTCGGTCTCAGCTCTGCCGCCCCGCATCTATTTTTAATAGGATTTGTTAACTGGCGCTGCATGTATACATACCGAATTTTACATAGATAGCAATACAATGCGCTCGCTATCGCGATGTCGTAAAAGTCGTCTGCAGCGTGGACACGCCGTCGCTTTCACAGAATTTCATTTCGGGAAGACGCGTCGTCTTGTTGGTTAATCGGATCGCTAGATCGCCCTCGATGTCGAAGTTAATTAATAACATTATTATACAGAATTAATAACATTATTATACAGTTATCTTTTTTATGGAAGATTGATGCTTCGTTGAGAAAAGATCGATTTCGGCTTCGTTAAAATCGAGCGTCGAGATGAAACACTGGTAAATTGGATTTATACCGAGTCGCGCCAGTTTTTGACGCAACCCTTTGTAAGACACGTGTCCACGATTTCCATTCCGTGAAGCGCGGCGCGACTATTAAAATGATATTGACAATGACCGCTATTTATCGGCATTGTTCGAACGCGTGAGCGCATTACGCCGTAATCATCATTAATTATTATTTAAAGTTTCGCCGGCGACGATTGGTACTCCGGGAATCCATTTGTCTTCCGCTCGCAACAGCTGCGTAGCCGATTTTTGTTACTTTCTTTTTCAATTCCGCGTATCACGATATACGGAGAGAGAGAGAGAGAGAGAGAGAGAGAGAGAAAGAAAGAGAGAGACAGAGAGAGAAAGAGAGTAACGGGGCGCGCATTAATCACTTGCTGAAACATCATGCGCGTTTTCGCGCCCGCTCGCGGAGCGCATCGCTGCGCGCATACGTTAGCCGATGCAGATCAACGAAAAGCATTAGCGGTCTTTCAGAATGCTTATTGTTTGAAAATCTCGCGGTTTATAACGAGACGCCACTACACTAAAAATTCGCGTATATTATATCAGTGATTTTATTTTTTAGTCGATAACGCTTTCACAATTTTCTTACGCTTCGTAATATAAAATGCTTCGATAGAATGACGATCGTTTAGAAGGATGAATTAATCAATAACTTGGCCATTTCTCTCGCACGTACAATTTCCAATTTCTAATATTAATTAAAATTATTAATATACCGAAAACGGTTGAAACAAAGATGAATGGCGTCATTGAAAAGGCCGATAATTTCTCAGGGTTGCGAAAAGCTCATTAGAAATTTACAGAAGCACTGAAGACTACTGAACTGCGACTGATAGAAAACGAACGGAAAGCGCAGCCCCTTCGCGCGAGACATAGAGCGGAAGACGCGCCTCGTCGCCTTCGACGGGGGCAGGACAATCCTATTTCTTTCTTATGCAAAATCTCCGTATGCGTAGCGTGTTAAGGGATTAAAAGTCTGCTCTATAGGGTCAGCCGGAGGCTTACAAGGCCTAACAAGATTAGCCTAAGACGCCGAGTCGGCATACCCTGGGGATTACACATTATGTATTCACCTGGTTGTATTCGAACGGAGATCTAGTTCGAGTTCCCCGTCATGCGTGTAAGAAAACGCAAGTCGGGATCGTGCGTGTGAGTGGTCGGGCTTAACGATCGCGTCTCGGTACCCGGTACGACCGACTCGATGCATCGAGCTCGCCGATTTCGGGTCGTCAGGGGCGGGAATGGACGCGCGACTAGGGATTTGCGGATATTCGGATCGTTAAACGAGATCAAAACGACCGGCGGAACATTGCTCTTTTGAGTCTTGCGTTGCTTCACTCGACTTCGTATAAAAGCCGATCGTATAATGCGATCGAGATACTCCGTTTCGCGGTTCTTAACTTCGACGGAATGAGAATCGTATATTTCCGATATACGACGAATTTTATGGCGATCAGCAAGTATACCGCGTACTTCAATTCGACTTCTTCTAACTGCTGGCAGTAGCATTATTAAATCCAATTACGGAATGTAGTATAATCTTTAATATCAGTAGGATTAGAGAAGTGTAAATTAAAGAATAAATTAGAGGTAAGGATAGAAAGAAACTGTGCTCCGACATCTCTTCTTCGCCAAGAAATATATATTTGTACAATTCTATATTTTATATACGTACAATTTCTATATTAGGGCTAGTAATACACCGATCGATGACACAGAAAATTTTAGATTATATTTAACGACATAACATATTTAACGACGTTATTCATGAACATCGTGCTGTGTCACACAGATTCACTCGGAAATTGCGTAAAAAGACGCTATACTCCGCCACTCGCGACCCCTGTTTTGATCTGTCACGGTTTATCACGCGGGCCGAAACATTTTTCCGTTTCGCCGGGGTCTGACATAATCTCCTCACCGGGCGTGGAAATCGCACGCGACTCTCGCAGGCGCGTCTGAATGTATTGTAATAATAGAGCGCGCATATAGAGCGATCCTATAAGAGAGCGCCGGAAAAGAGAGCAGCTCCGAGGGGGAGTCTTATCTTCCCTGGTCGGCTAGAACTCTATTTCGAGGCGAGATACGCGAGCCTCGGCGCGGCTTTTAATGTCTTTTCTCTCTCCGTGTTTTGATTAAGAGAGCGGAGCCCGGGATATGCTCCGCGATCGCGGCGAGAAGGAAAGAGAGATGCGTCGAGGTGGAGGGACGAGATACGACGGGAGAAGAAAAGACGGGAGGACGAGAGCGCGCTTTGAGTAATTGTCCGCTTGTAACTGTCAGATCGTCAGAAGCTGACTACCTTCGAGCGGAGAGCGGCGAAGATCGAGATAAACCACCTCTAAATTCGTCGTGACGAATCACGGATCCGAAAGAATCGACCTCTCCGAAAAACAAAGCAGCGGAATTGACTTTATCACGATATCGACGTACTGTACTGAACGCCATCGTTTATTAACGGGGTCCATTCGATTTGCGTTTTGACTTTTAATTATTATCGAACGAGGAAACAGGAATTTGGAAATACCGTGTGCGAATTTGGGAATACTTTCTCCGAAAGGGTTGCGGCGCGACGCTCACGCTTACGGGAGAATGTTGTCGAATTTCAGCCGCGACCTTCGTGACCAGGGTCGAAGAAGTAGGAGTAAGAATTTCCTTAGGCGGATACACCGCAGATACCGGGCAAAGATGGTAGGAGTAAGTGGTGGTTTTGGCAAGGGGATGTTCTGATGCGATTTCACGCTGGATTTGCCTAAGATCTCCGCTAAGGAGCCCTTTAACCCTCCCCTTTTACCCTTCCCCAGGCTTCACCCTTCTATCACGAATCCTCTGCTCTAGTGGCTGCCGTTTTCCCCGCTTCTCCTACTCTCGCTTCCTCACTTCGATCTTAGTCACTCCCCGAAGAAACCGTCGAAGATTACGTACCTTAGCACAATGTCGCTAAAACGCCGTCATTGTTTAAAAGAACCATCCGGCGACTGTGTTTCAATTAACTCCTACGCTCCGAAATGCCGTCGAAGATTGGGGGAAATCGCACGTGACGCAGTTTGCTATACTCATCATTTATTCTCACTAGCTGCGTAAAAAGTCCATCAATTAATTAAGCTACAATTAATGGACGTTTGATAAACACGATCATTAGGAAGCTGTTTAACGTCTATGATTCCAACTTGGTTAGACGGCGGTAATTATACCGCTCATTATATCAGATCGTCGCGAAAAATGCAAGTCACACGAGCGAGTCGCTCCACGAGGCGCACGTCTTGCGCCCATAATCTTTTGACGCGCCGAGTACACTCGCGAGCTTGTTTGATCTCACTTCTCGACCTGTCCCTGACCAAGTCGATCCAGCTAAATATTTCAGATCGGTCAGGACGACTGGAATAGCCAAATCCGTTAGTATTCCTCGGCCAATGGGAATTCGGGTTTTGCTTGAGACCCTCGTGGATTAGGCGGCGCCGGTGCCTCGTTGCGCGCATATCCGTGTTTTAAGGACGCGTGCACGCCGCCGTGGATCTACCCGATGTCTTAGTGTCGGCCCCATTCCACGTATATGCAAACCCTCATGGCTTAAGCTAAGGCTAAGGCCGAGGCTCTCCCCCGGGATTACTACGTCATTCTGCAGGACTCCTCCGGTCGCCGGAAGGATCAGCTCTCTTCCTTCTGAGGATTTCGCGCAGGACTCCATCCTGTTCCTAAATCAGCTTGTCAGACCGAGTCATTGCGCGCCGTTTCGTTCTTACTTCGTTCGCGCGATCATTATTGCGCTTACGACGTTGCGGGAGCACCGGCGCAAAGCAGAGAGATCCCCGACGCCGGAATCATGCTAATCTTGAGCGTTTAAGATTGCATTGCGCATCTATTCTTAGTCTATCTTGCATTATTCGTTCTACCTAAATTATCCCTTGAATTAAATCTCCGTTACCCGAAGGAGACAAATAAAGTTCTTTTTAAATTTAGAATTACCGCAGCACACGATTGATAAACTCTTTGAAGAGATTGAAATTTAAAAAAAGAAGCTATGCATCTGTAATTAGCATCTAGTGATGAATGAAACTTAGTTTTTCATTTTATTAGCTAATATTAAGATTGCGTTTAATATAAACATAGACATGTTCTACTTTAAATATTGTAGAATTACAAATTCTGATCTTCAGGTCTTTATGTGAACACAAATATATATATACCTCTATATATATATATAACTATATAAATTGAGATATTATCCCCTCCTTCGCCCTCCCTAGTTGCGCTATATATATAGAATGTGATATGAGTTCTTAAGTTCGCTGCAATAAATATGCTAATACAAAGATAGGTCTCTCCTGATTCTGGCGTTAATATTTGGAAGATTGGGCTCTTCGGTGGCGGCGTTCGCGATCCCCTACCACCACGACTTCCGCCCGGGAAACTTTTCAGAGTGACAGGCGGTTACGCGTCCCGGCGGTGATAAGAAGTTTCTAGATATTACTCTTCAGAATCCGAGGAATAATCCGTCTATCGCGCGGCGGTAATAGACGACCGGAACCTGTCCTTGGTGCCACCTAAATCATCCCCCAATGAGTTGGCGTTCACAATAACTCGTTACCGAAAATCCAAATTAAGCTCCTTAGCCGAGAAATTTACGAGACGTTCGCCCTCTTTGGATGCCCGCTTCGCGCCACCCCTTTCGTCCCGCGAGGCAGTTTACCGAAGTAATTTTAATCTTCCGCACACGGGGCACACGATGGTGCGTGTGTATTTTACGCACACGGACCGATCATGCGTGTGCGGGCGAGTCGCGCGGCCGCACGTGTGCGCGCATAACGCGTGTATGCGTGAAGAGCGCAGACAGAGAACGGCGATGGTGAAGTATCGGAGAACTACACCCTTCTCTTATTCTCCACGTTGTATAAGAGCTTACCCTCTAAGCATCTTAGGGCAAGTTTTCACCCTTGCTTCCAGCGAGCGACGGTACATTCGCCGAACCGGCGATCACGGCGATCGTGTTCGTCGGCGAAGGGATAGACCGAAAATCCATTCTCGATGAATGAAGATGTTCGTCCGTTCTTTCTTTTAGGAGTGATCTTCTAACCGTTTCTCAGTCTAGACACTGTTATCCTGGCCATCACACGCTTTCTTCCCATAGTCGAAGAAATGAAGTATAGCGTATTGATATAGTATTGGATATCGACAATTTTTTTTAAAGAAATTAGAACTTTAGCAAAAGATTTCAGCAACAGTATTGTATTTTAATCAAGGTAAATTATATTCGACAACTGGCTAAATTGATTAATTAAAAATCTTCTTACTAAAAATATTACCTCAGCCTGGACCTTCCTACAATTCGTGAGGGTGTCGTAGTCAGTTCGACCACCGAGGCATGTGGTAATATTTATCGCAATAATTTCTTTACAGTTTTCGAGGAAGGGAAGATCTTATAGATGCTTGTTAGCATCAAAAATTATTAAAAATTCTACTCGTTAAATGAACCAAAA